>APFE030545162.1:0-11058 GCA_000404065.3 Pinus taeda | reverse complement strand
AAATGATGGATAAATGGAGGATGTGCAGCACCTTTAAGCCAGATAACCACTTCTACTATGATTGACCCCAGACATGGGTGAACACCCCCAGACTACAAGGCTTTTAACCACCAATTACTCACAGCTTAAGGTAAAGGTGATAATGAAGAAAACTAATCACCCCAGCAGATGCACAGGACCCTGTGATGGCCGGCGGCAACCAGTAACAGGTCTATAAATCTGGATTCTAATACATAGACAGGATGACAACTCTCTATGCATTACAACAACAGAAACCTGCAATACATGTTCATTTATACATGCCAAATTCTAACACAGAGGTGGGATGACAGCCCCTCTAATGCTAACATTTACAGCAAATTGAACGAATGCAAAACAGGCACAGCCTGGAACAAGAAGAAGAAATGGAAAGTGAGCAATTAACAGCAAAAGAAGCTTGTATCAATTGGAAATGAAGACCAGACGCTGCAGGTTACAAAGTAGTTACAGTCTCCAGAAGTTAGAAGGCTACAATAAGCTCTCATTCATAAAACACTCATCACCTGATTACATTTGAGTTCTGAGTATATATAGTGTTACAATACAAAATATCTCTGTTAAACAATGCGTGGAGGAGCCCATAAATGGCCACCAACCATATTTATATTTAGGAATGGACCTCTGATACAAATCTGACTGCGTTTTGAATAGATTTTTCCCTCTCTGGTGCTCTGCGGTCCTTTTTGGGTAGGTGGAATGAAATATGGGTGAAGCCCTTAGCCATTGAATGCTTTGACTAGATCTGTGGTGTCCTGCTTCCTTCTCGGCCATACTGCTGATTAACTGCAGTCGCTGAACATTGAAATGGCTCCATCATGACTGATAAATGATGATCTGTTTGGGGCACGTCTTATTTCCTGCTCGGCCATACTGTGCCGTACTACTCCATGCTTGCTTTGATCTTCTTCGCGCTACTGAGAAATACCGCCCATCTTGCTATTTTTTGAATATCAAGGGCCCACACATATATTTTTCTATCGGGTCGCCTTTCAGGTCGCAATCGCACATGAAAGCCGACCAATCCTCTGTTTGAAAATACATTGCAGAATGCTGCAAAACACTGGAAATTTTCCTTTGGCGAACTTGAAAACATATATATTCTACTTCCCGGACCCCATCGGGTCCGGGCTTCATCGCTATCGGCACCCCCCAAGGCTTCCTTTATATTTCCTCATATTTCGTTATATAACGAAAATGCGCCCAAAATCATTGAAAAGGCCTTAGCGCGGACTTGAAATTTTATGAAGAATCACTCATAATGATATCGGGTCCGACCCATCGGCTCGCATACATGCCTTGTATAAAAGCTCCGCCTCTTTGAAAGTGCCGACAACGATATCATCGCGGACCTGAAAATTTATCGGAAATAATGTATAGCGCTATTGGGTCCGACTTGTCGCATCGCACATAACCATGTAAAAGGCCCTGCCTCCTTTGTAAGCGCCGATGCGATATGCCGACGCGATATCGGCGATCGCTCATCGGTGAGGTCTCCTGAGTCACTGCCACTGCCCGCCTGCTCCGACTGCGATATGCCGATGCAATCTGGATCGTTGATTGGCCAGATCCAGTGGTTAATATGATTTCAGACCCATAAGCCTGCGATTTGAGATTTTTCATGATTTTAGAGTATTTGTGCCTCCCGATAGTGTATTTCCACTCCTCCAAGGGCTTTCCTCTTGCAACTCCTTCAACCGGTAGGAAGATTTTAGCCAAAATTTGAAGAATCTGAACATCAGAAATGGCTCGCTTGGCTTGAACTTAGGTGTGTTTGCAGCCTTTGAGAGCGCTTGAATCCATTTTCTTATCTTTTTACATAACAGAGCTAACAGGAAGAAGCAGAGGGTGTGGAACCTACGAGAATGACTTCAAACGTAGGACCTCCGAATAATACCTCTTCTTGCTACTTTAGTAGTTTAAGTATTAGGACTACATGTTTGCATGCCTCTTTATGTCGTAAGCCCTCTGCTCTAGTGGGGTTCTCAACCCAAGACCCTAGGGTGACTTTACCCCTAACTTTGAGGCATGGGTTTCATGCTCAAGAAGATTTATTTTTAGGTCAAGCTCCCATTAAAAGCTCTTAGGATTTGTATTATATCATTAAATCTAGTGCAGTAATCTTGAACTGTTTCGTTAGGTCCTCTCTTAATATTTTCGTATTCTGAAAGGATTTGTAAAGGATTCTTTTTCTTTTCCCACCTATCAATAAACAATCTTTGGAATTTTGCTGAGTCTGCTATGTGATTGGCTGGGAAGGCTTTAAACCACTTCTTGACATCACCAGTCAAAGATTAGGCAAATAGTCTCATCTGAACATCAACTTCATCTAATTCATGTTGTTCAAAGAAGTCAGACATCATGTTTACATGTTGTTGGTCGTATACTAACCAATAGCATCAAACAAGGGAATCTTACTCTGATAATTTGCAGGGATAGCATGATGTTGGACAGGTAAAACAAAAGGAGCATATATGTTTACCATTGTTGTTGATTGGGATGGGATAAGTTGTGGGGTTGATATAATTGGGACTAATGTAATAGTGGATGAAGAATCAGGACTAGTAGGTGGCGAATGAGTAATGATAGGCTAGTGAGGGAGTGTGTAAATGGTGGTGCCGAATGGGATTCAGGAGGTACTGAAGTCGAAGGGAATAATGGTCAACTTAAAGCAGTGGAGATCTGTTCAGACAACTCAGGGGTAATAGTGGTAATGGATGATTTTGGAGATTTCATAATATACTCATCAATGGATCTGTTGTCCTATTGGACTTCAAGGTCTACAATGAACTCAAGGTCTAGAACAGTATCGTATATTTCACTTTCAGACTTTATTTTAAATAATGATATACCAAATTTCTCATCAAAGGGTAGATCTTCTAAAAACAACCACTCATCATGACATGAATTAGCTTTAACTAGAGGTGTGTGACTAGCTGAACTTTCTTCTTTTTTGAATTTTCTTGAAATCAGGTTGGGATTATCGACTACTAGGGGAGGATTGGGATTTGGATTAGCCCTAGTAAAATGAGCCTTCCTAGAAGACAAAATTTCAAATTTTCAATTGCTTTTGTAAGACTTTTCAGTATAACTTCTAACAAACGACTTTAAGAGGCTTAAAATACAAAATCATAAATTTCTTAAAGCTTTATTAGCTCTGAGGAATTTTTGTTCCCCAGCGGAGTCGCCACTATGTTATCACTCAGAATTTTTCCCTAGAAGTTATTAGAAGAAGGAAAAGACCGACGTAACCACAAACCAACTTTTAGGCTTAGGCTCTAGCCAACCTAAGTCCAGCGAGGGCTCTCTCTATATGATTTAGCATTGTTTTTGCTAGGATATTAGGTTAGTTCTTAAGGTTCAGGGGGTTTTTTATTTGTATTGAGAATTGGGTGGTGGAGATCTTTAAACAGATGGATATAATAATGTCTCTAGACCATTGGGCATATGGAGTCAAAGAAAGGCAACAGAACTGGATCAACTCACTAAAGGGAATGTTCAAAGGGCAAGATAGCAGAGTAGAGTGCAGGACTTTAGGCCAGAGGGATGGAAAAGGTTTTAACTAGGGTGAGAGAGCAATTAAGAATTCTCAGACCGAGATTGAAACGAAGAATAGGGGGCTAATCAGAAACAAAAGGCAATTAAGAATCCTTTTCTATAGACTAAAATAAACAACTTGAACTAAGAAGCAATTAAGAATTCCTTAAATTAGATTATTTGTAGAAAACATAGATTTGTCTAATTGTTATAGCAAAGTGTAATTAAACAAATTCTGATGTAATACTTCCAATTATGGCATCCAGATTTAGATCAACAGTATGAAAACTTAAAGATATAACATCAATGATAGAAAATATTTGTCTACAGTTTGCTCTGCGCATGAATCCTTTGAAATATCTTGTCTTTATTCACCAATCCAGCTTGTTGGCTCAGTCAATGCTCCAATAGCTTTTACAATCTTTCAATCAAACAGTCTAAAGAAATGTCCAAGAATCTGCCCTACATACTTCAATTTGTGAAGTATTTATACTAAGGTGTTGTTACAAATATCTCAAATTGATTTGAGATTTAATCTAGGAAATAGAAAATATCTTCTCGCAAGAAGATAGAAGCAGCTAATGAACTGATTGATGTTGTCCCTTTTATTGTGGTGTTGTTGGCTTTTATGGTTTATTTCTAGCTCTTTATGCTCTGGCTGTTTGAATTTATTACACTAGAGGTTGTGTTCATTTATGTATTTCATCTGATACTCTTTGTCACTGATACTCTTTCACTCTGATGACTTGTGTTTATCCTTCACTCTGTTTTTCCTTTTACTGTTACAATTGACTTTTACTATGTTTTTCAATAATAAATTCTTATATCCCGGATGCGGGTGGAGCCACGTCTCAGGCGAACGAGACACATGCATAGCATGTGATGACTCGTGCCATCGACAGAGGGGTAAGTAATGAGACGCCAAGGAATAAAGAAGCAAGGGCGGAGTTACAGGCATTCAATGCCGAGTACAGTGGCAGATAGGAGGTGCAGAGAGCCATTAAGGCAAGCTCGAACCAAGGTCTCAGTATGTGCATTCATAAGCAGGATGGAGGGTGGCCAATTCACAACCAGAGTGAGCAGGGAATTCGGCAGAGGCAGAGGAATTCGATTAGGGGGAAATTCTCTCATTTTGGCTCCGCCTGGACGGAGGCGACCTTCTGCAATTCTTGCAGTGGACGGTATCCTGTGGGTGAGCGACGGTTTAATCTGTCAGGGGTCTGGGATCCGAAGGTTGCCCAAACGTCGAATTCCCCCTCCGGGCACTATGGTTTCAATCCTCAATTGGCAAAGGACCAGGAACGACGCACTATGGCGAGACGTCGAGAGAGACAGTCTTGCAGGAGAGGGTCAGGCAGAGGGTCCTCCTCTCGACGACCGGCGGAGGAGCAGCATCATCACTGCTGCTGTTGCTACTGCCACCGGAGGGCAAAAGCAACACCATTACAGGGCAGTCAATTCTTGGAGGTTGGTCGAGCGAATGAGGGAGAGAAGGGACTCCCGGCCTTCGGCTCCGTCATCTTCACTCTGGGCAGCTCGGAGGAGAATGTGGGCATCAATGCTCACATCTCAGTCTTATTCACTAAATTGCCAGAGGAGGAGGAAGTCCCGGTGGCGCCACCTCCATTGCCACAGAGCGATGAGGTCGGGGAAGCATCAACGGTGCAACCAGTGCTGGCAGTGGACGGCAAAGGGAAGGAACCTCTGCGTCATCCCCCGCCATCTTTGGGTCCCGCACCTCTCGGCTTCACGGAGGAATCGTGGAAGGCACTGTGGGAGGGCGTTGAGGAAGGGCATGGATGGGCACACATTGTGGAAGACAAAAGTCTCTGCGAGGAGGCGGAGGCACAACTGGCAGCTTCCCAACCACCACCCCAGCACTAATGCAAATTCGGGTAATTCAATTTTGGTCAATAGTTATGTAATCAGGCAAAATACAGCTCTGTCCCTGTCTTGTTCTCTTTTGAAAGGTCTGTGGTCTTCTCTCTACTCGGAAAAATCCTTGTTGGTTCAGATATGGCTGTCTGATAGCCATTATCCTCAGTTAATATCAGTAAGACGCCCCTGCGTGGGCGGTCAAGTGTCAATTTTGTGTCTGTGGCTCCAGCCTCTGTCTGTTAGGCCTCTCTGGACAGATGAGGTCAATTTTGGAAAAAGTAATAGGTCTTCAGCTGAAGCTACCCCTGCGAGGGAGCTCTCCATCGTTAGAAGTCCGGGGTGCAACCGCTGACCCTGATTGGCAAGTTTCCATGACTGTAAAATTTCCTTTCTGTAAATATAATAGAACTTAGACTTTTTACCGAGAAAAAAAAAATAATAAATTCTTATATTTTATATGTGTATTTAGCAATTGGAAGTGGATATTGATCAAGTTTTAGTGTCTTTTGTCTGTTTGTCTTCTATCTGCATCTCTGGTCTAGTTTCTCTGTTCTGAACTGTTACTGCTCGGTATTTGTCTTTTTCTAGACTCTGTGTGCAAGGGTCTTCATCTTCTGTACATGTGTAACTGGTCTTCTTCATTTGAATTTGTGCTTTTAACAGGTTTCTTGGTTGAGTCTTGGAGTAAACAGGTTCCTTTGACTAGTATCAAGACTGTTTATCCAAGCTCTGATCTGTCTGATAACCTAAAAAATACAACAATTTAAGATAA
Organism: Pinus taeda; assembly: GCA_000404065.3. NCBI lineage: Eukaryota > Viridiplantae > Streptophyta > Pinopsida > Pinales > Pinaceae > Pinus > Pinus taeda. The sequence goes on along the minus strand of APFE030545162.1, from coordinate 4,835 downwards.
CTCTGGTCTGCTATGGAAGGGAGCTTGATGGTTCTCTGGAAAAATAATGTTTGGAAAAGGCCTCTGGGCAGTGCTTTAGACGTAATTGGAGGGGAAAATCGCTTCGTAGAAGAGCAGGGTGGTGCAGGAGGGTTTCAAGGGTTTACAATGTAACACTGGCAAAAAGCAAGAAAACATGGGCTTTCAGAGTTTAAATCCTTAACGGGTAGATTTTTGAAATAGGCGCGAAATTCATATTTTAACGAAGGATGGGTGGTTTATCAGGACGGAGGGGAGGCGGTTTTGAAGGGATGTCGCACCGCTTTTAGGTGTGGGTGGTATTCGGGAGGGGTCACCCGATGCCATACATCGTCTGACAAGTAGCATCAGGGGTCGGGAGGAAAAACACTTGATCAGGCGATTATTGTTCAGCCATCGGGTGCGACCAATATGGTTGTGCGTCAATGGATGTGGGGGAGGGATGATCAACGGTAGTCGGGAGGCGAAGTTGCATGGGGGAAAATGACAGGGGTTGATGGGGGGCCTAGGGATTTAATTATGGTGGTTCAGATTAGTTTAGGGACTAATCCAGGGTTAAGTGATCAGGTCGAGCTTTAATGAAGGATTAGAGAATCGGGTGAGGTTAATAACAAGGTTAACTTAGGTTTACCGGGATTAGGTAAACTAATATTATATCAGAATAAGGGGTAGTTTATATAGTTTTTATTAAAACTAAGGGATGGGGTATTTTAATTAGGGATTTAGTTTATTTACAGGAAAAGGGTTATAACGGATTTATATAATAGAATTAGTCAATTAATATGAAAATGATGGCGGAGTGGGTTTTCTTTAGTAAAAAGCAGTTAAGTGTATGCAATTGCGCGTTTAGATTTATACTTAGGACAAATGCCTTTGGTGGGTTTTTTGGTGAAATAGGATTTACATGGGGGGTGAGTCACTTCTCCTAGGTAAATGGTGTTTAAACCTTAGGAAAAAGGGATTTTATTAGGTTAATGAGGGAAAATGGAATTTTATGAAGGGGGAATGTGTTTTTATGAAGGGGGTTCTAGTACTTGTTCCCCTAAGTCATTAAGCTAACGGTCTGGTCCCTCCAAAAGTCAGAGAAATGCTCTAAGCCTTTTTAACTTGTAGGATCTAAGTACTAGAACTTATTTATGGGAAATTAGTGAAGTGAAAGGGTGAAATGAATGAGGGGATGTTAAATAAACCATATTGTGAACCATTGTCTTTGCTTTGTTAATTGCTTATGCATATTGGAAAGATGCATTTAGAACAATGACAAGTGCTTTTGTAATCACATGATATTTTTGCAACTTTTCTACTCCTTACCCACTTACTCATCCTACCATTTTTTCTTCACTTTATTAGGGTGCATTTAGGCTAGCAAAACCTTATCAATCGTTTTCTTTTATTCACAAAGTAAACTATCTAATTCTAACCTTATATCATCCAATGACTTAAATTAAACTGATAAGCTCCTTTTATTCACTCTACCTATCTAATTATCTCCCAAGATTAAACTGTTTGGTTACCATGGATTGTGACATGAATAACAAGTTGCACGCAATCATTATTGAGCATAAAAAGTAAATACTAGTGGCATTTGGAATTGCTCACTTTCATGGTCTCTTTTCGTCTTTTGGAGTTCATATATTTTCATTTTTTGGACCTTTTTCTTATTCTTTTGTCCTTTAGTTTATCTTTTAGAACATACCCTTTTTACATTTTTTTAATTTCTATAATATGGAAAACATTTGCAGAAAGCAAAGGTATGTACAATATTACAAGGCTTAACCTTAGTCATTGAAAATTATGACTCCTATTGGTATGGGAACCTAATACCCCTCAACCCCAATCGAAACAACTGTGTTGCCTTGGCTTGGAATGTATGTCAGTCGACCAAGAGTCTGGCAGATGCTACATCTTACAATCAAGCTAGTGTGAAGCCAAGACGAGCTAAGAGCTGAACAATACTTCCGGAGGTGTTAGACTTGCTTTTCACAAAGAAGGTCCAATCAAAGCGTTGGAGTTCTACCAATGTGTCGCCAAGTGTTGTAGCGGCTACAACCACCCTCCAAAATTTTGCCTTAGCCTATTTTTGAGCCTCCCTACCAACCTACACAGCGACTTGTCTTGCTTCGTCAAGTCCTCAAGCTTCAGTGTCTTTCTTGCTCAAAGGCAGCCTGTCGATCACAGATTGATCTTTTCCCTTCACAGGCTACTCACCCGAACTTGGTCCAACTGCAAGCTAAGTAGCTTCCCCTTGAAAATTGTGCATTTCTGGAGGGAAACTAGCCTTCCCTCCAGAAATTGTGCAATCCTCTCTGACAGCCTGCTGGGCTCCACGATTGCGCAATCCTGCTAGCCAACCTTCCCAGCAGGATTTGTGTAAATTTTCCCAGCAGCAAGCTGTTCAGCGCATGATTTTCACAAATCTGGGTAGCAGTCAACTGCTCTACACAGAAATTGCGCAAATCACCTAGGCAGCCAACCCAGCTCCCAGCCAGAAATGCGCATTTTTTTCTCCAACAGTCGAGCAGTCTCTTGCATGTGCAGCTGAGTTTACCGATTCCCTCTGGGACTGAGCAAAACAGACTTGCATGCATGGGCTACTTCTCCCAAGGCAGTATGCAAAGGCATCCCTTGTTTTAGAGATTTATATTTAGCAATTAGAGGTTACATTCAAGGAGAAATTTAGAACCCTGCCACCAAGTGTCACTTCCCCTAGATTTGTGGCATGCGCGTCATAACCTTGATATTATCAAAACTCATCAACCGAACGTTGCAGAGCTCATTCCTCACATCAACCTTGCAGCTTTGACATCTCACATCACATCTAGGAGCAATCGACACATTCAACTCAGTTGTTTTGGGGTAAGCTCGCTTCCCATGCCTTGTGTTGCATTTCTGTCGCTTTTTCGGTTTTCACTTGTATGAGTATTGTTTTCTTGATTTCTTTGAACGCTTGTTGTTATTCACATGTATACTAGATTGTTCTGGCTCTGTTTCAGTTTTCGTTGCTATCTCACTGCTGTCACATGCATGGAACTGTTTTGCATGACCTTCGCCCAACCGGTGAACTGTCTCACCCACATGCATGTTGATCTGTTTGCCGAATCTTTCATTCATGTTTTGCATGCACTGTTAATCACTTCTACTATCACTTAGTGTCGCCATGCATTCATTGACTTACTTGCTTTCAGTTACCCGTCGGCGAGTCGGCCAACCTTGGCCCGGGATCTGTCTTCACCAAGGCTGCATTGCACAATCTGGGAAATGAAGGATCACCTTCCTCTCCAAATTTGCGAATTCCTGCCCAGCACTAGAATCTATGACTGTTTTGCGCAATTCTAGAGGACAGTGGTTGCTTGGCCCAAGAAATTGCGCAAATCTATCCCTGGGCCAGCAGTCCTTCCTAGCTGGAATTGTGCATTGCACAACCAGACTGGACTGTGCATTGCGCAGCTCCAACAACCAGTCAATCTCCCAGCAGCCTGGACTGTGCCTTGTGTAGTCTTGGCAGTCGGTCTCCCGACCTTCTGGCCGAAATTGAGCAACCTGCATGATCATTCACCCAGGTATGTTGCAAGTCAGTTCTAATGTTCATTTTGGTTTTCGACTGACAAATTGCTTGTTATGAGTGTTACCATGTCTCCAGGTATTGCGGGTGTTCATCTGCCTCTCAGCAATAAAAGTACAATGGTTTCCAATGGAGTAGAGACAAAGACACCTTTCAGAGCATGCTTCGGGATGCAATCGATCAAGTGTCCATGGACTTACCTACCCACAAAGACATCAAGTTGTTCGTATTCAAGGACATCAAAGTTATGACAGTAGCAACATCACAGCAAGCAAGATCATGAACAACAACTGAAGACAACATACCAAATGCAACGAATGTAAGAAGAGGGTTGTTGACGACATAAAGGCTGAACAAGGTTGCAAGCTCAAGTAGGTCCATTGATGATGAAAGCAACTTTGGAAACTATGGCTATGAAGTGACGACACAACATGAAGATCGCGCGAAGGAAGAAGATGGAACAAAGAAGGAGTTGCATGTGTTGAAGCAGCAACTCAGGAAGAACATGAAGTTGCACAGACAGACGAATGAGTTGCAGCAGGTATGGAAACATCAGTGGGTGTAACATGCACTCACGAATGAAACTGCACCCGTACAAGTTAATGATCCATCCCAGCAGCTGACACAGAGCAGACATGATGAGCAGTCTTTTTTAACGCATATAGGGGATTCAGCAACATGCATGTCGTTGAGCGCACGCATGCAATCCAACCCATTCAACACACTCACCAAGGTGAAGACAACAAGCAAGTCCAACTGGGACTGAACATGTACTTCGACAAGTTGATGCGCATGACCACCAACACACACTTGAAGATCAGCACAGACATTATGCATCAGTGTGTTAACGGTTCAACCGTACCTAAGAAGACCATGTGCATGTTAGTAGACAAGTTGGATGAAGGTGCCGAACCAATGCACCGATTGCAACGGAGGAAAGAGTTTGCTTCAACAAGATGTCACCATGAAGTGCATGCACACCACCATGGATGACCAAGCTTGGCATTAGCTCACCACCTTCACCATCACAAGCATGTCAAAGAGTTGGTCTCATCACAACAGACCAAGTGCCAGTGATGTCTTACAAGGCTTGCTCAAGCCATTTTGTCTCACATGAGTACATGTGCATTGTAATGTTGAGTCATGTCAAGTGTAAGTCAAGTGTTAATGGTTGGAGGTAATAGTCATAGAGTAAGTGAAGAGTCATGAGGGTAGTTGAACTATCACAAAGGGGAATGTCAAGGGTCACCCCACC
>APFE030545161.1:0-10250 GCA_000404065.3 Pinus taeda | reverse complement strand
GTCCTTGCATTTTTCTATTGGTAAGTTTCATCCTCCATTAGAGTCTTTGAATTAAATTTGAAACTGATTTGGAGTTGCCATGAAGATTCTAAACCTTTGGATTCTTCAACACTAGAGTCACCAGGTGAAATATGCACAACCTTTCTTGTGTCTGACTATTATTCACCATCAACAAATTAGATTTCATCATTCTCGTTCTTTCCCAAGGAAGACATGATTTTTCATTCCCCGACAATGGCACCAAAATGTTATCCTCCACAATGTCCCAGGCGGAAGAGGAGATCAATGGAGGTAACCTTAAATCACTTGTGATTCAATAGCTAGCCCTACTAAACCAGAGAAGGATCTCTCTATGAATTCATAGCCAATGAATGACTCGAATGGGAAAGGATTTTAGGCTAGATATGTTGAGCTCAAGTAGGGTTTTGAAATTTTTAGGTTTTGATGCTAGACAATGGATGAAAACTAGGTAGCTAGGTCAAAGGCTCAAAGGGTTATAACAACAAAGATATAGAGGAGCAAGGTAGTAATAACTTTGTGATGGATTTAGGATTTGTCGGTGTAGTGTAGTGTGTGAATAAGAAAATTTCTTAATGAGCATGAGCACATGAATTCATTAAGAAAGGAAGAAAATTACACAAAATGATATTCCCATAAAAACAGAGCTTTATGCAAAGAATTATGCTTATAAACTTTAAGGAAAATCATTGAAGAAACAAGATATGGAAAGGAAAGATGTATATCGTCAAAATAAAATTAAAACAGAGAAAATACATCATCACAAACTCACTCCACATGAATTCGTAGATAGTAGTTGCAAATGCTCCTTTGATTTTCTGAATAAAATGTCCAAGTACAAGCTACAAGTCTTGTCTCCTCTGATGTCCAACATGTTCTACTACTGAGAAAGTGATACATATAGACCAAAATAACATCTCCTTTCTCTCAGGGGTTCAATGCATGACTTTAGGAATTGATACATGAGGCGTTTCAACCAAAACCCTAAAGACTAGGGAGGTTTAAACAACTACTTCATTTAAACTTTGACTCAAACTACTCTAATTAATGAAGCCCAAATTTACATTAAAAATACCTTAACAAGCCTTTTACCAATAATTACATCATAGTAACAGCAATCAAATAATTACATCATCAAAATTTGAATCCACCTGAAAAAACCAAAGAAAAGCTGTCACGGGAAAAAACGCAGCTAAATTAGCCCAAAACGCAACAAACTTGGAGAAAATACAACAAATTTGGGAGAAATGGTTTTTGAAGGCCTTCCTGAAGTCCAAATTATGATCTTGATGGCTCATTGAAAATTTGTGGATGTATGCTACATGATGGACTCTTCATGAGATGAAAAATATCACTTCTAGCCCCTCAAAAATTCATTCTCCTAGAGGTACTCTAAAAAACACAGTGTGTTCTTCAACCGGGTGGCAGAAATGTGGTTTTTAGGTGGTTTTTGGGCATTTTCACCTCTCATAACCCACAAAACGTATGCTTCCCTCTGGCCAAATGTGATGTATAAACCATGTCAAATCTATATATGTAAAAAAAAAAAAGTGATTTGGAGCTCCCTAACAAAAGTGCAGCGTGGAGCACACATCGTTTTTGTTTGCATGATTGTGTCAAAATGTGCAAAACATTCTAGGTTTTTTACAAAACTAGGGCTCAAAGATGGAGCCATATCGCTCTAACCATAAGGCTTTGTGGTAAATAAGAGAGGTTTGTGTTCTTTGGTATGTTATAAAGTAAAACATCCTCCAATGATCAAAAATCATTTCCCATTTGTTCAAAATTGAAGTTTTACATTGGTCACTTAAAATTGGAAAAGCATAGTATGCTCACAGCAAAATCACAGTGAAAAGTTTGGAGAGTGATTTATATGTCTTCCCAGAGAATTTTTTGGCTTCACTTTGTATGGTAGGAAATATAGGTATGTCTACAACACAATAGATTCATCAAGAACTACAAACACCTACTCCAAGACACCTAAAAATTCAATCTCCCAAGACTACTCCAAAAGTGCAACAACTCTCCTATGGAAACTATAGTTTGAGAATTTCTCACAAATCATAACACCTATGCATACAATGATGGAGGATTTTTCTCTTTGGCCTATAATTGACAAAAAATTCATTTAGTTTTGTAAAATTCATCTATGTTTGGTTAGAAACATACTTTGAAGCAAAATTGTCCCTATGTGCAACAAATGATTTGCCTCTTGGAATGATTTCTTGAGAAATGGTGAAGACATTATCTCTTATGTTGAATTTGGATAAAATATACTTATATGAAATCATTTTTTCATCTTTTTCTCAATAGTCTCTGAATCCATAGCTAACCCTAGCTCAATGGAAGGGGAATTTAGGATTTAGTGTAGGGAAAAACAAGGGATTTGGGTAGTTTTTGAAATTGAGTGAAATGCAGGTGTTACGGGGTCTCTAAATTCTTGAGAAATTTTGGTGAGATAGGGAAGCATGTTAGGGAGTAGGGAAAGTGGAATTGTAGGGAAAGGATGAGGGGAAGGGATCCAAAAGGGAGAAAAATAATCCTAGCCTAGGAATGTAGGGTCTAGGCTAGGGTTTTGGGAAAAAGGGAGTAGATGAGGGATAGGGGTGTGGAAATGTGTCTATGGGGATATATTGAAGGTGGGGGAGGGTAATTGAGCTTAATTTTGAGGTTTTGTCTCAATAATTACACTAAAGAGACTACGAAACCAAGCAAACACTAGGAGAGGAAAATTTGATCTTTCCAAGCATGAACTGAAGTGAAACAAGGTATAAGATGATCCACTTACTTGCCAATGATAGTATTGAACCTGAAATGATGATTTCAATTTCCTTGGAAAAGTACAACTCTTTCTTTTGAATGTGGAATGAGCAAATGAACTTGTGTTTTGGTCTTTTATAGCTTGTGGCAATCAAATTCTTCATAATGGTAGGGTGGCCCACCATGTGTTTTCACTTTTTCTTTGAAAACTATGTATCTTTGGAACATTTGAATGAATATTTAGAGCATCTGAACTTATTACATCATATTTTGAAATAAATTACACTTTGAAACAAAACCTTTGAGCAAATCCCTATCACTACTTCATTTGCCAGTTTTATGAATGACATGACAGTTTTGATAACTAACCCTAATGACCTAATGGGGACACTGAGCTGAATGAAGACCACTTTGATTTTTCTGAGATGAGGATGATGACCTTTCAGTTATGGAAAATTCAACTAAGTGATGGAAGTGACCAGAACATGAAAAATTCGAAGGAGCGACAATAGACCTAGACATACTAGCTAGTGACCAAATTCTATTTGAAAACCTAGTAAAATGATTAAAATTTGACTTAAGATCCATAACACAACCTTTTAAGGGCATATTTGATCACTGGTGATAGGAAAAACTAAATGACACTAACAGGATGCAAAATTTAATTCCTCGTCCAAGAAGTACCCATTTTGCATACTTTCGATGGACCCTACTACATAAGAAAATGAGAAATACATGAAAAAATGTGATTGCAATAACATTTTTCATTTATTTCTCATTTTTTGTATAGGAGTGTCCATCGAAAGTATGTAACATGGGTACTCCTTGGATGAGGAATCCAATTTTTCTTCCAATGAGTATTGTCGCTCAAAATTTGAGTAAACCCGTAGGGGGATAAATTGAAAATACGAGTTGAAAAAATAGTTTTTTATTTTTACCTTCTAAAACTTGATGATGTAATCTAATATTATTTTATTATTTCCACTATTATTTTATCATTTTATTAGGAGGCCCATTTTAGACCTTAAAACTCCCCTAACAAACCCTTAACCTTAACTATTATAACCACTTACCTATTACGTCTATGAAATTTTATAATTATAACATTTAATATGGCCTCAAAAAAATAATTTTTGACACTTATAATAGTTGAATTAGTAACAATTATCCTCTGTATTCATTAACTATTATGCAACGTAAAACTTCTAACCCTAAATTCTTAACTCTATGACATGTAATATGACCCTTAACATAAATAACCTAAAACCATTAGACCATGTATAATGATACTTAGCCCTAAACTATTGTCACCCTTGATATGTATACTACTAATCCTTATAACCCAAGTCATTATAAATTATATCCCTTATAACCATTTTTATTTTAACCTTGATATTTCTTAACCCTTTGATTTAATCACTAATCTATATAATAAAAAACTATGAAACTCTTGATCATGTAACTTGTATAATCCCTAGCCCTTATAGAACACATATTTAAGCCCTCATTTTGGTTATGATGTCCTCTATCACTGACAATTCTTTTCAGTGTCATTGTGTACCCTTATTATCCCATCATTGCTAACTATAACCTCCATAAACCCAATCAACTATATCTCTTATTTACCAAAACTATATACTCCTAAATAGTATTAAACTTATCACCACTAATTCTTGACCTATATAACCCATAACTAGTATAAACCTTAATTTTTGAACATTATAAGCCTTAACACCCCTAAAATCTAATTGGACATATAACCTCATGTTTCCAAGTCATCACATCAATTCGTGATATATACCCTAATATCTCTAAACTATAACTCTTAATTCTTAACACCTTTAAGATATAATATATATTTTATATATAATATATATTACTAATATATAATATATAATATATATTATATAATAGATATAATGTGCCATGGGAATTGTGGAGAGAGAGCATTCAAAAAGTAGTAAGAGCAGGGCATGATGTCATTTGAGCAGTGGTGCAGCATTGAGTCGACAAGTGGTGCCATAGAGGCACCTATATTCACAGGCAGAAAATATGGCAGTAAGCTAATTTTCGATATCAATTTTTACAGTGGATTCTTCGATGGAATTCAACAATGATTATCACCTTTATTTATTGCTCAGATCTCAGTTATGGGGTCTTACACTATACCCTAGGTTTTGTAAGGTACAATCTGTGATATGATGCACGCTTAATCACTTTAGTAGTGATAAAATTGCATTTCCCAATATTAAATTTCCTTTGATTAGTAGTGGCCCATTTATGACAGGCTCATTCCAAAATGTCAAAGGGTTTAGGTGCTTCCTCTAATAGTTTGCAAACAAATAAAATTTTTTCTTCAAAAATTGATCGAAGAGTCTTCGCAAATTTACCTCTTGTGATGTTGCAATGTCCAATTAATGTGAGGGTTTGGGGTTTCAAACCTAAAATCCAATTGTGACATAGAGTCAACTCTTTCCTTTATTACATATAGACCCATGAATTTTCCACTTCACTAAGGCCACTTTTATAGCCTTCACAAATATGAGACGAATTTCCATATTTGAACCCTTATCCACAACCCATATGAGGACAAGCTATCAAATTATTGCTTGGGTATAACAACTAACCACATAATGCATTGGCTCTTGATCACAATTTTCAGGTGAACTTCACAATTATGATGCCCACCAATGGTTACACTTTCTCTCATAGTCCTCTAATGTCCAAGTTTACCAGTAAGGAAACTTCTCCTTTTATGCAATATTCAATATTCCTGCCCCTAAATGATTGTGTGGGCTGGATGCTCCATCTGACACTAAGAGATGAGTCAATGACTATGTGCTACATTATTCCATTCATCACTTTACCACTCTAATTAAAATGGTTGGAATTAGAATCACGATGGGAAATAATCAAAATAATTTTCCCTCTGGCCTTTTTCACCATGGAAGCAATCCAAAATCCAATCTATGTTAACTTAATAGGTTTCAACTATATTGATTCTAGTTCCTATGATAAATCAAAATAAATTAAAACAAGAATAACCATTTCATATGAGAAGCCTATTCCCTGCTCATCAATGCTAAGAGATAATTTCACACAAGGCATGATTGAAGTCATCAATGCCAGAGTCAATTCTAGAGGCAAATGCACTTTGCTTGCAAGAGGTGATTGAATTATTTTTGTGATTGGGTCTTCAACATATTTTTTGGATTTGTGCTTGCACTTTGCAAGGTTTTTAGGTGTTGTTGATCTTCCAGGTTAGAATCCTGCACTTAGGAAATCAGTGTAGGGAGTTGGTTGAATGCATTTTCATCTTTGAAAATAGGGAATGTACATTAAGTTGTTATTGCTAGTGCATGAAAAAACATTTTTTGATATCATGGAACAACTATTGCACATACTTGATAGTTGGTGTGGATTTTTCAGATGTATGATTGACACTGGTCATGTCCTAAACAATACTCTTGGATGCCCCTGAATAAATTTTGACAAGAATGGGAGAGTTTTTGTGTTCCCATAAGATTATTATGTCTAAACAACCTTTCCATCTTTCCATTTCCTTGTATATTTTTTATCTTGCTAAAAAAAGACAATTTAGGGTTACAACTTGATCTATTATTTGTTTAAAAATATTCAATATGGTTTCTTAAGTTGTAAATATCTTCATCTCTCAGCTTGAGATACCTTGTCATGTCCATTATAATAGTCTGACTTACTTTTGTTGCAGCTACACCCATTGTTTCTATGAACATGAGGTTTACTATTCATAGATGTGCAATAGCAATTTTAATAGTTTCAATCATTTCTTCCTATTTGCCAATTTCTTTTTCTTGTGCACTTGATTCGTTAGTGATTTATTCTTCTTATGAAAAGAAACATTTTCCACTATTGGAATAGGGCCATACTTTTAAGATTGAGTTAGTTCCCTGAAGACTTGTTGGAACTATGACTCTTCTACAAAAAAAACGGAAGGTCCCCTAGTCAATGTCAAATCCATGTGAACATTGTCTCCAAGTTTCCAATGTTATCAAGATTTCGTTGATGTTTCTCACTTGCTTGTTCCTTAGCTATCTTCTGCAAGTGGAGGATTGTTTTCATTCTGAGTGACAAGAGACTATCCCTTAAATATATATTTGTAGGGTTCATCCTCAATGATGATTTCAAAGTCTTATTTTTGTTGGAAAATACACTTTTCCTCTTTAGTCTTATAACCCAAATAGTCCACTCTTCTTTGGAGTTTCTTGGTGGCCATAATCCCATCTTATGTTCACTATTGTGATATGGATTTTGACTATTTTCAAAGGATCATGTATTTTAAATTATTATTCTTTGAGCTTGTAGTCTAGTACTACATTTGCTCCATTTGAGCATAAACAATATTACAAAAGATATAAATACTAATGGTAATAGGGTGGGTTAGGAAACATTTTTCTTTTCTTTCAAAGGTTCATTAACTCCATATAAAGTTGCTTGATATGCAATTTTTCTCAATACCAATTTATCTAGGCCATGCTCTAGTAGCGAATGAGGGATCTTTGGAACATCAAATAAATAATGTAGTTAAAGTGTTTTTCTATATAATAACTTCATGTTCGTGCTATAACTTGTAGAGATTTGTTTGAGAATGTGACATAAGGTTTTCCGAGAAAGAGTTTGTGTAGAGTGGCTACACAGTCATAACATAGAGACCCATAATGAATCACGTTCTCTTATTTTCACAATATTTGATAATAGACATCGATAGTGGGGCATTGGTAATTCTATGAAAAACCGAGTATAGGGAGGGGGTTTATGATATAAATTACATACATGAGATATGACACCATGTAATAGTCAGGCCTTTGTTCTGCTAGAGGTGCACATCTCATTTTATTGTAGAATTTAAATTAAATGAGATAATATCACTGAAATTGAAAATCATCATATTATAGAGGACGTGATGCATCAATGGAAATAATGTTTTCTTCAACCTGGTCACATATTTTCCCCTTTATGTCTTCCAAATTAAAACTAGGGCAACTCTTACTAGCACTTTCAATTTGTAGTTGCATAACTCTTTGAGGTATTCCTTCATAAATTTTTGCATGATTCCCACAATCCATTTATAATTCATTTAGTGTTATGTATATTAATGAAATGCTCCATGCATTTGAGAGTCAAATGCAAATCAGGTATAGGAACATTTCCTGGAGCATAGGAGCTGATCCAACTACCATCTTCTATTTTTATCTACCTGTAAGTCATGTTACCTTTATTTACCAACCATGGATTATATATGAACATCACAATAATGTTTTCCTCACAACTAGTTGGTGAAAGTGACACTTGCATACTATGTAGTCCATTCTTATTCCATTCTCGTTCCATCAATTGTATCTTCCCCCATGCCTAAATTTGTTAGATATTTGTGATAATCAATCCAAAAAAAATCATTAAACATTTGTTGCTTCTCAACATTCATTATGAAACTCACTAAAAATTTCTCTCTTTTGATGGAGTGTTATAGGATGTTCAACCAAACCCATATTTTTCAAATCTATCTTTGTCAAGTGACGAAATTTACGGCAAGATAGAAGAAATTAACCAAACAAATGCTACGTTGTCTAGTAGGAAATGATAAATTAGAGGTGAAAAGGTTAGAAGACAATTCCATAGATGCATGGAATTGTTTCTCACTAAAGGGGGGTCATGTTCTTATGATAATGAGAGCATAGATGACATTTAGGTGCCCTTGAGTTACAAACATCTAGTGAAACAATGGGTACCCAAGTATCTTCTTGAAATAAAGATTGATTTTTTTTCAATGAAAGGATATACCAAATTTCCCCATAATCATTACCTTTTTTGGTGCTATTTTCCATGGATCGCATAAAGGTATGTTATGATGGATTAATTGAATTTATGGAGTATGTTAGACTTTGTTATGTCTACAATGATTGGGTATGGCTAGTCCAATTTACCAAAAGTATGTAAGGATACGGAGTGGCCACAAATTATATATAGCTAAAAGACAATGATCAAAATAAAGGTGCAACTATGGATATTGATGAAAGGAAAAAAGTAGGAGGGAATATTGCAGGGTTTATAAATAGTACATGGCCCATGACCCCAAATAAGAAACCTAGTTTCATATTCGAGGGGCATGAACGAAACCATGTATTCGTGTGTGCCATAAAATTAATAGCTGTAGGGGTGAAAATTGCTTATTGATTACAATTTGAATCGAATAGATACAAATATTAGTATTATGGGGGTGGTATGCATTCTATTTTACCCAACTTGTAATCACATGTATTCGTATGTGACCTAAATTCAATAGTTGTAGGGTAAGGTTTTCTCATTGATTACAATTTGAATCAAATAGATACAAACATTGCTATTATGGGGGCGGTATGTATTCTATTATATGTTATGATTTTCATTTACTACAATATATTGTCACACATCTTATAAGTTAAGGGAAAATTTTAATAAGTCATGGCTATAATATTTTGGTAGGTTGATCAAGGTCAAAGGGCACCAACCTGAGAATAGGAAAACATCAATGTAATTGGATGTAAAAATATAATCATGATATCTATTCTAGCGATATCTTCTTAGCATTTTATCCATTCTATGTTAGGATATCCCGACACGTAGGAATAGTTAAGTATAACTTGGTCTAGTATAGAGTTAGGTAAAGTGTGTTTCTTTACTATGTACATTTGTAACTTACAATCCGACGGTCACGATATGTAGTGATCCAACGGTTCATTCTCTCCTCGGTATTACTAACACTTGATCCGTGGCATGACACCCGATTGGTCCATGAATTCTATTTAAAGCGCATGGAGGGTCATTTGTAGGTTAACTGTGCATGAGAGAATCCTATGTAAATTTTCATTCTTTTATTAATAAATTGCCTGTAGTATCCACGTTGGCGCAGGCCGTGGACTGTTTCCCTCTCTGAGGGTTTTAACCACATCAAAATACTGGTGTATTGATCTGTGATCTGTTTATGAGGAGTGTCCTTTTGGTGTTTTGTCTGAGGAACTTACCCTGTACATTCCTACATGGTATTAGAGCTATTTGAGGGTCGTGTCCGTTGTTGATCCAAATCTGAAGCCGGTAGAACTGCATGCGACTGCCGTCTCCTAGATCTGCTATTTTTGATTGCTTCCGGGCCGAGAGGACTGCTCTGTTGTGTTGGGAGCATCTGTTCCAGTGAGGAACCCCTTTCGTTTCACGCGAAAAGGTTTCCAGTAGCCCTAGCTGCGTCATTTTTTAGATCTGTAGGTATACAGTGTTTATTTGCAGTTTACTGTTATTTTCCCTCTGTTTATTTTGGTTTCGGTTTATTTAGCTATTTTTTTTACCGGATCTATACCTTTCATTTCTGCGTATGCTCTTTGCCCTGCGACTCTGTGCGATCTGGGCAAATTAGAAACAGAAAGGAAGAATTTTTTCTCATGCGTATGCTCTTTTCCCTG
>APFE030545158.1:0-15666 GCA_000404065.3 Pinus taeda | reverse complement strand
TTAGATCCTCAATAGGCTTCAACATTAATGTGTAGGAAAAAATTTAGAGGGTGTCGATTGCAGCGTCAACACTTGGTGACACACTAGTAGAACTCCAATTTCTCTATTCAGGTTTTATTTTTAAGTGCAAGGTCTCATTCTTTCAGGAAGTATTGATTTTCCATGTAGATTAACCATGCTTTGCTACTTATCCTGGTTAAAGATATAGTTCCCTTTATTCTTTTATCATCTTGAAACACATCAAAATAAGACTATTCACACCTCAATTGTTTCGATAAGGGGGAAATATAATAAGTATACCAAACTTTTAAGCACATTCCCTGGTGTTGCTCCACTGCTCGTGAGCCTAGATAATACCTCAAAGGAGTAACCTGAAGGAAACAAAAACATTTCTTTGCTACCAAAAGGCCTGGATAGTACCCCGGTGAAGTTGTTTGCTTCACCTCTCTGCGTAGGAAGCCTTTCTCTTCTTCACCCTTTATTTTATTTTCTTAAATATATGATTGCAACATTTATTGAATATTTGAAGTATGGGTGGAAGAGGGATCCCAACTTATTGAGAGCAAGAGAGGTTGATCCTTATTTG
Organism: Pinus taeda; assembly: GCA_000404065.3. Taxonomy (NCBI): domain Eukaryota; kingdom Viridiplantae; phylum Streptophyta; class Pinopsida; order Pinales; family Pinaceae; genus Pinus; species Pinus taeda. The sequence continues at coordinate 15,080 of APFE030545158.1, read as the reverse complement.
ATGGATTTGAAATATAAATGAAGTTATATGCTCATTTTAATGTTTTTCTCCTTTCTCTTCTCTACCCAGTTGGGTTAACATGACGAAACACCATTCAATATAGGGTTGAGCTAGAATGAGGATTCTAATAAAGATACAAATTCGTAGTTTGACCATAGGATTTCCTTATGGAATGAATCATATTTTCCCTTCATATATCATCGAATTTAAAGATATATATAAACCCAAAATAGATAAGAGGATATAGATAAGCCAAGCAATGCTCATTATTCAAACTCCCCTATTCAAGTTTTTCCAAATTGTCTTTTGAGCCAAAAGGGACATATTTCATGCAAAGTCTTATTAAACAAAAGATGGAAGGAAAGACACAATAAAACAATGCAACAAGATCAAAAGACAAAGAAAATGCAGAACTTGACTGAAAATAAAAATGCAAGAGAGAAATGAGAGGACAAAAAAAATAGAGAGACTAGATGGAGACTGAGTGCAAGATGAATGTGTAAGTAAAACTAACATGCAACTAGACCTTCTCCTCACCTAACTAGCTAGAAGATCATGGGTAAGTGTAATTAAATTTCTAGTGTGGCCACCGTAGTTTCCCCTTACCTATAAACACAAATATATGAATGATTAAGAGAAATATAAAACGATGTGCAAGAGTAAAGATAAGAACTTGAAAAACTTGCACAAAAAACTGAAGTTCTTGCTTATTAATTAAAGATGTGCCATACCGAATAGTTTGATCCAATCTCAAGCTTTACTTTGTTGATTGAAATGATGATCATACAAACCTTTAAGGTTGCTCGTGAGTGTACATTCATCCATTTTTTCATTTTTTGCAAACATAAGAAAAGATCAAAACTTATTATTTGCGATGGAGCCTGCCAGGTAAGATTTCTCTAACCATCGGAAATTGGATCTTGATATTCAAAAAAACCTATTTGAAAACCATGAGACTCATGAAGACATGAATTTGCGATTAACAAATTAGAATCATAAAGAGAATCTTCTGCGGGGAATTCAATATAATCTCATTCAATAGCCTTGTCAAGATAGTGGGGACTTGAGATGACCATTAGCTCACGCTGAAGTTCCTCAACTATCCGACAAGCACCTGAATCATGAAATAATTGGGTTGAACAAAATCAATCAATGTAAGACAATTGTCATTAAGTATACTAACAAGAAAATGATTAATTGAGAGATAGTTATTAAAACTAATATACGATCATATTAGTGACTACGAGATCCCTGACTCTCTGTTAGTTCCCTTTTCATATGATCATATACCATGCTCGTAATATGAAACCTTAAGGTATTTAAAATGGTCATTGAAATCACAAAATTAGGAAACTAATTAGGATCCCAGGTTGGCGAAATATTGGAGGAAAGTGTCAAATTAAACTAGGATTCATATCAACACATGGGTCTTGATTTGCCAAATGACTCAAGCAATTTAACATCACTCAAGAAGAGAGATTTTGAAAAAATGATGATTATCCATGACATGCACAAAATTTATAAGAAGGTGACCGATCTCGAAAGCGTTTGACATGGATGGATCTTCCGACTGAAAGTGACTTTCTTCTTGACAATCAAAATGGCAGCCTTTCAAGTTGTGTATATTCGTAAAAAATATGCTCCCTATTATTGAGTGTGATACAAGGGATTCACATGATGATGAAGACATATTAACCAAACTAGAATCTTCCATATGATCAAAGACTCCATCTTGAGGGATTAAGGGGTTAACTTGAAAATGATGAAAGTCTTTCAAGAATGAGCTCACTTCCAGTGGATAAATGTCAAGGAAAGAATTATGTGTGAAAATATGGATCCAACTCAATTCAGATATCCCAACGGGATTGCGAGAACTTGACATAACCATTAACAAGGGTTGAAGTGCCTTGAATCCTGATAGGTCTTTGAACTTTCTGATGGTAGATCATCAAATTTGGGTGGGTTAGAAAAATAAATAGATAGATATGCACCACTATCATTATATGTATCAATGAAAACACTAATAATGCCACTAGTTTGATCAGACTCAAGATTAAACATATCAGATTCTTGATGGATAGAAAATTTAGATACATCAATCAAAAAACTCCCTTGATCATTTAGAATTGTAACATCATCCTATTGACTTATGAAAGATTTACAATTGAACAAATAATGAATAATAGATTCGAGATTTTCATCCTCTGATTGTATGACCACACCATCCTGTACCTAGTTGCAATCACGACCAACCGAATAAGGATCTAAAGAATTAAGAAAAAATATTTTTTTAACAGACTTATCCAAAATATCTAGGTATAATGAATAATGTGTGAGAGGTGAGGAAAGATGAGGAGACTCAAGAGGAGAAAACCCAACAGTAAAATTCAGATTGAGCTGGTAAGAACAATAGGTCAACATGTATATTATGCTTGATGAGAATATTTTCATCATCATAATGATCAAAGACATGCATACCAACGTAGCATTCAGATTGATCTTTCTTTTCTTCAAAGGGGTAAATTAAAGATTCAACAGCTTGACAACTTACCTTTTTGGGTTTTTCATTAGAATATGCATGGATCAAAAGAAATCTAGAATCATTCTGAATTGAAAGAGAATATCATCACATAAATGTAGATGGCAAGTTGTGAGAAGCAGATTCTGAATCGATACCTCATGAATCTAAGTGTTCAAAAGAAGAAAAGATATAATCTGATGGACTTAGATATACATTACCACATGTGTCAATGGAAACAAGGATGTCATGGTGATGGTTGTCCAAAATCTCAACTTGAATGAAGGATTTGAAATCATTTGACAGGTTATCAAGATTGCAAGATCGATGATTAGCCAGAAATGCAAGATTGTCATTCTGAAAGAGGGAAGAAATATGAAACATATATTTATCACTTTGCTCTTATACATGTGCAATGAAACTACCATATTCATGATTACTGCTTGTAACAACAGGTTGAACATCATTAAAAGTTGAAGTAGGTTGATCAATCATATCATGAAACAAGGAATCATGTGATGTAGATGACTGAGGTTGAAACATATCCCTTGATGAAATTATGTTTTCAATTGAATCAGATTCAAGATTAGGATTATGTACATTAATGTGATATTGAAAAACTAAGGGATCATCTTTTACTTCAGGTTTTTTGTAATTGCTAAAACATGATTCCAAGTTCTCCTCAATAGGATCAGAATCATGGGAAGCGGGCGGAGATTGAATAGACGAATCAACAATTTGATTTTCATATTTCCCAACTTTAACATCATCACCAGGAGCCACCCAAATTGGTATTGGAAAAAGAGGAGGACAAGGAACAAACATAATAGTGGGTTCCTCCTCACAAATTTGGGGTGTCTCATGATCAGCATAAGTTGGGAGAGCATCATCATCCGAGCGTTTGGATTCAAAATATTTCAAGGAGAGGAGGATCAAGCTATTAAAATTTTCACTAATAAAATTTAAATCAATCACTCCCTTGGGAAATTCATAGCAAAGGTGAAGAAACAGGTTAATAAAATCCTCTACAGATTCAACAAATTTCATTTTAAGCATATCAATTCTATTACATACAACTTGATAATCATACCTGTCAAAGGCTTGATGAAGTTGATTCCTTGAAAAATTGATCAAATGAATGAATGGAAGCGGATGGTAAAGCTTGACACCACTTCCTAACTCGGCCTTCAAGAGTGAGGGTGAATAATATACAAGCAACATCTTCATCATCAATTTCATTAGATTTACAAAAACCAAGAAAATTGGATATATGTTTAGCTATGAATGTACCACCCTCATCCTCAAACCTAAATTAAGTCATGAAACTATTCCTTGGAGATGAAATTTTTTCTAAGGGATAGGTTAGAAAAACACTCAAAGGTTATAATTTGGGAAAGATCCAATTAAGATCAGAGATTCAAAACAGACTCAACGAACATAGCTTGTCATCTGGCCCTACTTCTAGTGCCAACTATTGACGGTGTTGGAAATCCATTAACCATAGGGGTATCCCCAATCTGAAGTCCCAATTAGACCTCACACCATTTGGAGTAGGAGCTCAAACTGTAAATATGATTGGTTTCCATTTTTGTTAGGTATTTACCTTGGCTACAATTATTAAAATAAGACGTTATACAACATTCTTTGAAACAAGCAAGTAAGTTGACACTACAAGGCATACAATTGTAATATATACAAGGTACTTTCATGACAGGGAGAAAGAGAGTGAAGCTCTAGAAGAAATGTAATAGTACTATCCTAAAATAGGCTTACAATAGCATAAGAGGATTTTAAGTTAGCCTGCAAAGTAGTTCACAAGAAAACCACAATCATAAAACCAAAAAATAACAAACCATCAACAAGATAACTACCAAAGCCACCGAAATAGTTCAATTTCCTTAGAACATATGAACGAAACATATACAACAAACATCTAAAGAATAGTCCTACTACATTCATGATACATGCATGAAAATTTGTTGGCTCATTGAGCTTCATATATTAAGTGGAAGTGTCAAGATATACAAGTACAATGTTGCCACACTAACTCCAATAGTGGAACATAATACATTAAGTCACCATTTGCTTCTCCAAAGAAAGATCTTCCCTCCTGTTCCAAGCTAGAGAAACCAAGGTGAAAGTTCAAGTCCCAAAAGTCACATTGCTTGAGTTATGAGGGTGTATTTATAAAAAATGAGGTGACTCTTCACCTCCCATGAGATTGTTCGCCTTCAACAACTAATTTCTTGAATTCTTACATGAACGTTGAGCTTCTATATGACTTTAGAAATCAATAATGCCTCTTCATATTCCATGTGTGACCCTTGGTCTTCCACATATTTTTCATTTTATCATCTAGGGAAATTACACAATTACATTCCACAAATGATGTTGCAAGACATTATGACACATGTGACTCTTGATAGTCCCTTGACAATGATGACATGGAACTTCACGATGATGTGGCATTTCCAAGCTGCTCCTTTTGCTACTTTCTTTTCATATTCATGATGGATCTTGCATGTAATTTATATTCATCCTCCAAGGGGATGATTGATATCGAGTCTTTATATGATCTTGATCTTTGATCTTCTATTTGAAGCTAGTGTATCTTCATCTTCTTGCTTGATGATTTCTTCATGGTTCCAACTTCGCAAATTTCTTTCAGCATAGTCTCCTTTTCTTCCTCTCCAAGCGTCATCCTGTCATGTCAAGATATAGTACCTACAAGTGAAATCCACTCATGACAAGACGATATTAGTTTGGAAATATCCTAGCCTAACTTGCTTCATGAAAACCACTGGTTTACCTGGAATTGGGTATTGTATTGGGAGGATCGCTCAGGGATTTTGCAGTGTGTAGTTCTATAGGCCAAGAATGAGGGATTAGGGCTTGATATTGCACAATGCATAGTTATGGAAGCATAGGAAGGAAGATTGTGTAGTTGGGGAACTCAATGTGGTAGGATTGAGCCTTAAAACTATGCAATGTGCAGTTAAGGAGAGATAGATGTGCAATCGATTGTGCACTTCTGCAACTCAGGAAGGTAGGAAGACAACTTGTTGCTTGAGACTACATAATGGAAGTTTTATAGGCATGGGAAAGATGACTGCATAGTTGAGGAGCTTAGTGAGGTAGTCTTGAGCCTTGAAGTTTCCCAATTTATAGTACATGAGAGAGACATTCTTAGAGATTGCACAATAGTGCATCTTAGGGAGGTAGGGAGATAGTCTGAGGCTTGCCACTATGCAATGCACAAGAGGAGACTGACTAGAAGGGTAAACTACATAGTTGTGGAGGTCAAAAGGGAAAGATTGAACATTGAGATTGAGAAATGTGTAGTCCTTGGAGGCATGAACTACACATTGTATTGTTCCAGGAGGAAAGTGGGATGCTTACGCCTTGCTACTACGCAATGCATAGTTCAAGGAAGCTGAGTTGGGTCAAGTTGGTCAGGTACAAAGATTTTTAGGATTTGGCTAAGTGTGGTTTCAATGAGGTGGAAGTGAGACTAGTATTGAACTTATGAATGATCACACACACTCAAAATAATTGATGACATAACATTGAACACTCTGTACACACAAACAACATGATCCCTTTGATGCGACGACAACACAACACTTTCCTCCAAGTGCGACACTAAAGATACACTTACGATGACAATGAGAACACTAGTGGGACAATGCATAAATTTACTTTAGGAATGAGTCTAATACATGTCTAGATGATAAATAAGACCCATTGACACCAAATTTTCCTCCTAAAATGAACCATAACTGTGATTTTACATCGTGCGACACTTCCCATGCCTGCGAAATGACACTTGCGAAAGTAAGAGAAAAGTGCAAATGACACTTGCAAATGCGAACGACATTGAAAGCGACACATGCCAGAGTGAAGATGAAATGAAAAAGCACTTATTAAACTGAAGGCAAGAAAAAGTGATAGTCATAATCATGAAAGTGACACTTGCGAAAGCAAAGGTGCACCATAGTGAAAGTTGGAAAAACTCACTATCAGAAATAGAAGTACAATTGCAACCAAAAGTGAGATATTTTCAATTGAAAGTGCCCACTGAATTTTTATGTAGGTTAAACATTGTGTTGGCACTATCTTGATGGACTATGCAGCTATGGCTTTCCAATCTTGTGTAGAGGAATGAGCTCATGAACTTATTACAGAATGAACATGTGTGAGAAAGTGACTTCGACACTTAGAAACAAAAAACAAGACTTAAACACTTAGCATAACATTAATCAATCATGAAACGACCATGGAATGATAGGTCATTAGATCCTCAGTAGGCTCCAAAATTCATGTGGAGGAAAAATTTTGGAGAGTGTTGATCACAGCGTCAACAACCCCATAACTCACATAATGTTGCACCCACGATATACTCATAGTGATGTCAAGTATCCCAAGGTTGAGTGTCCTATTTTGTATGTGGTCTCGGTGTGGAGATGGTATGGAAAATCCATGCTTGAATGGTTGGTTGTAGCCATGGTGCGCCACCTGATTGGTACATTACTAATGGGTGTTTATATATTAGTTATTTTGTCAATAAATTGCCTTGAAATACCCTCATGAATGGTTGTGTCATTGTCCTCTACGCAAAGAATGCTTGTATAAGTACACACACACATAAACACATATATAACCACATGTGTGGTTGTAGTACACGCTGGGTAGCATGGTGGTGTATGATGTGATCAATGGAGGCTTTTAAGGAGTCACCAAGCCTGGTACAAGGGATAATTGATGACTATCTGAGTAGTAATGCATGGAATTCCCTGTCCCTAAAAGGGGAATTCTTGTAGGCTTGCGATATTATCTATCATTGCCTATACATAAGAATCATGCTCATATTCAAACTTGGAAGAAGGAATTTATGTTTTATTGAGAAGTATTGATCTTCTTGTGACCCTTTAGGCACCATATGCCTTATGGTTTCTCGTATGCGCCTATTGTTCTTGTTCGTTTCTTAAAAGAGACTCTTGGATCTCTAAGTCAATATTTGTTTGATTCCAATAAGACTATGAAGGCCTAAGGTACCATAAATCCTTGAATTGTTTCAACCTTATTTGAATGGTCTGACAAAGCCTCGACGTGGAAGCAACGGAGTGGGTGTTTTTATTACACCTTATCATAACTTCACTAGTGGCAGAATGACATGTATCAAAGCGTATAATCTCGAAAGCAAGCAAAGATTGTGTATAAGGAATGTCTAGGTTGACAAGGACCGAGATAGCGTGGAAATTCATTTCATGGAGAAGTTAGATTTGATCAGGTATGCGCTGAGGCATATAACGAGAGGACTTTGGGTGATGTGTCCTAGGAATTCTATCCTAGAGTTTAAATAACCAGTGCTTGGAGGAGGAGCTGGAAAGAGTAATGCCAGGATGAAAAAACATGGGAAGTCATGGTAGGAGTAAGGCAATGGACCAACTGTGAGCGAGGTCTTGCAGAAAGGCGTGGATCCACACTACACATAAGCTTATAGATTATTCCCCGAGAGCACAAAGAAAAGAGAACAAGTGAAAATGGCGAGCTGACTTAATACAGCCCTTGGTGTTGTACACGTGAGCCTGACAGTTCTTTCAATGGTGCAAGGGTAGACCCACTTCACCGGTCAACCTGGAAGACCAACCCTAGAGTATTCACAGGTGTGCAAAGGAGGAAGGTTCGGGTAACGGGAAGGTTGGAAGCAGTTGATGGGCCGTCAATTTGGGCGGTCTCTCTCTCTCTCTCTCTCTCTCTCTCATCTTATATATGTTATATATATATATATATATATTAATTATGCATTGGTGCATAGCACGGGGTCGTGGAACCCAAACCCATTAACGGATCGATAACCAATAAGTAATTTCCAAATAGCATTGGGAGGATAACTAAGGGGTTTATCTATGTGGTTGTCATCTGGACAAGTTTATGAGGTGGCGCTCTCTGATTCGCCAAAACTTCAATGGTCACATCTCATGATCTAAAGGTCGGATTGAGGCAAGGTTTTATATCACCAGAACCATCTTGACTAGATGAACACAATGGTGATGTCAAACTATGGTTTTGAATAAGTTGAAAATATCCAAAAAAATTAGACCCAATTTCCATAATAGCACCTTGGATCTTGGGTCAACATAATAATTTCCTCCTCTTAATCGGTGATATGGTAAGGATTACGAGGGGGGCTATTACATAGTGATATTAGAGCATCCAAGTTCAACACTTGGACTTGATGGGCTCTATCATGCGCTAATAAGTCGGTACTCAGTTTACCATGTTAACCGAGTAAGGGGCCTCATAATGATTTAGAAAATTAACTAAATAAATTTTTAGGTGTTAAGAGTCGGTCTACAATTGATGTACTGCTTGCATAATAAATATGCATGAATCCATGGATCTAGGGAGGATCTCAATTATAATTTTAGTAATTGAATGCGAGCATGATGGTATCTTACTTCTAGCATTTGATATGTATGGCACACTAATTATAATGATGTTCGGTGTGTTGTTGTGATAAATGCCTTGGAAATGACATGCTCTTTCTATTTGGCATCTTGAAGGCTAGATAGTCGGTGGTTGTGGCCTTGGAAGCTGTCCTCTCTTTAATTTTGCAAAACTTCATGTGAGGTAGTGATTTACTTGTAGCATACCATCACCATCAGTTGGGTGATGCAATATTATATGCTTGGGACACTTATGTTCATGAGGTTTGAGGGACTTAGAGAAGAATATTTGTGTGATTTGTATTTTGTACAACACCGCTTGGTTCAATGAATGATAGGAATATGTATTACATGTTGGTTGGGATGTGGAAATCCCATGGAATGTATGTTGTAGGAGGCTAAGAACCTTAGTAGAGGCTAATTCTTTCCTATATGTTAATGTTATGTTCCACCCTATAAATGTTTGTGCTCCTTGATGAATGTTTGCTTGTGCATGTAGGTGTCAAGTGTGGCACCATGACTGGATATATATAGATAGATAGATAGATAGATAGATAGATAGATATAGATATAGATATAGTCATTGACTGTGAAACTACCTATATATTTATGATATACTGAACAAATGGGAAAAGTTATGAGTTTTAAAGTGATATGTATATGAATATATTAACTGGGATGGGGGAGTCCCATTACCTAATCATTATATGGAAAAGTACCTCGATAGTGGTTGACCTTTTCTTTATGATGATTGTGATTTCCTTTACGAATGCTTATCTCTATGATAAACACCTTGTGTGTTCATGGAATGGGCATGACATATGAAGAGGTTGAATGTGCATTCCACTTAGGTTGCTTGTGGTAAAGTTGACCTTTTGATTAGTGGTGATAGTCTCAGTAAAGAGATTAAATGAATCCCATGAAGGCTAACACTCATTCCCCATGCAAAGGATTGATTTCAGTTGGTAATAATAGGGATCTCGGTAAGGATCAATGGCAATAATTTCAAGTAAAAGTTTGAAATTTAATACAGTGAAGACATAAGCATGAAATGATGCTGATGTGTTAAAGCGTTTCTAATTAATTCATTAAGTATAAGGGTTGAATTTAAATTGTTGCTTTAGTCTCAGTACAAAGAATGAATGAAACTAATGATGTTGATTCTGGCATGGTAGTCCATTTCCAATTATGGCTGGACTTAGAAAATAAACTGAAATATTCTGAAATCATGGTCATAAATGAGTTGATATGTGCATGTAGAAATTCTGGTTTTTGAATAAAAAATATGTTGAAATATTTGTGTTATGGATTTTGTGACATGTGGCTAATATGTAACTAATACATGTGTGTTGCAGGGAAGTGTGCTTGACACAAAAGAGCAAGGAAATTGGTATATTTGTTTATATCAATTAATGCACTAACATCCGAGGGCATGTGGCAACACATAGCAATACTTAGTGGAAGCGAAAGGTAACACCTATTGTGGAAAGGTGTAGTAGGATATGGACCAAATGTATCGAGAAAAAGAAAGTGGGACATCCCTCCAAAGGAGGAGAAACTTTAGAAATTTGGAGGTTGAGATCAAGGACTTGGAAGATGAGTTGAAGGTCTGCAGGGAAGAACTTAGAAAGCTCACACGGAAATAGTAATATTTGGTCGAGTGGCATGCTCAAATGAGAAAACATTTGCAAGAAACATATTAAGTTGAAGCCCCAAAAAGGAAAAATGGAAGTGGCAGGAAGAGGCCTCGTGAGTCTAAAAAGGAGAAGAGGATATTTTCTTGTTAGTGTTGTAGAGAAGAGCATCTAAAAAAGGATTCTCCCCACAGGCAGAAGAAGAAGAAGGAAATTATCCCCTATGAGCCATAGGAACACACATCAATGATGCAAGATGCTAAGAAGGAGGAGGGGGCATTCCCTTAAGCTCCTTCAAATATATATGTATGTGTGTGTGTGTGTGTGTGTTGAAAAGATCCCATGTGAACTTTTAGGGAATGTAAGACTTCAAGCTTGATGTGAGACTTGTAAACAAGTCTTGAACTAATTTTCGTATGATTATGCATATGTGCATATAAATATATGCACATTGTATAATGGCTCGAAGTGTCGTGAATGTTGGACTTATGGGGATTAAAATTGATTTTGGGGGACAATTTTATTTTAATGCCTATGTGTTGTGGTTGTAATTTATCATGTTCATGATTGGGTATAATTTGGTTTTAGATTTATGCATGGCCATGCCATTCTATTGCAATTCTTTTTTTTTGTTGATTTCCCTTTTGTATTGATTGATCTTTCCTTCCCTTTTAAATTGCCCTTTTGAATGTCATGTTTGGGGTTGAGAAAGCTTGTTGAGTGTGGCAGTAAAGCCATGGACCTCAGGTAAGAAAGCCAAGGAGGATCAATCGAGAATGCAAAGGAAGAAGGGATCTGCACATAATTAAAGCACAAGAAAGAAAATATGAGAGGTTGGAACATTGCTTGTGTGAAAGTGTAATAGAAAACAACAACATGGTAAAGAAGAGAATGAGAGGAATTCTAGTGAAATAATTCCTTTAGCTAAGACATGTCCTGTTTAAATGGAGAGAGTTATCTCAACTCAGACTTTCTTAGATGAATATCAATGCATATGCTATGTCCAGGATTAAGTGGATAACAGTATAATGGCCAAGTGGTTTGTAGTCCATGGGAGATAATGGAAAGTATCATGGTAGCCATGAGAATAGCACAAAGTGAACTCTCCTAACCTTAACTCCGGTTACATATGTAATTGTGTCTCATATACATGATCATACTGGTGAACCTATATACATATATATATATGTGTGTGTGTGTGTGTGTGTGTGTGTGGGCCATTCTTGTGGAAGAATGAATGTTTTCAAACTATTGAATGCTGATGTGAATGGCATAAAAAGGTTCCTGGATCTATGAAGAACCAAGTGGGAAAAAGTAGCCTTGGCTGATCCATGATTTTAATAATAGGTGAATATGGTTCATAAATTATGCTCATGTTATGTTATGGACAAGGAATGATGAATGATATATTAGCAGGACGAAATCATTGTGATCTGTTGCATGCAAGGGCAAGCTTGAATAAACCTCAGATCTTGGATTTAAATCGTGGATGCCCTCAGCTAAGCATGGGAAAGACACTAGAGTCACTGTGGTTTGGTGTCTATGGATAGAGACAATGTGGTCTCTGGGCCTGGAAACATTGTTGTATACATATTGTACTATGTTATGTGTGTTGTGTATGCGTTGTGTTGTACATGTGTATTCATTGTGTTGTATCATGTGTGTATGTGTATTGTGTGACACATTGTGCATACGTGCATGTATTATGTGATGTTTTGGGACAAAAAGGTATGGGAATGTATAGGCCCTTGTGTAATGTGATAGAACAGGAAGGTATGGGGCTATTTGGGCTTGTGTTTATTTAGGATGGGTAGACCACCCAGAATGGGGGTTTCCTAGGCCTGTAAAATTGTGGAATGCACCTATATTCCTATTGACATAAGATTACCTGGTTGGTAGTAACTACTTGGTTGGGTAGTTCCCATATTCACAGGGTGGCATTTGGGATAATTATACCTATTTGTCACTAATTGCTCCCCTTGGGGCCAATGAGTCACTTAGTAAATTTTAAATCAAAGAGAAGAGAAGAGATGGCACTAGGTGCTTGCTGAGCTAGAAACTGATCCAGTGGGTGTACATGGTCAAAGAGAAGAGACGGCACTAGGTGCTTATTGGGATTGGAAACTAATATAATGTGTGACATGGCCAAAGACAAGAGAAGCCATTGGGTGTTTGTCAGGTTGGAACTGATCCATTGTGTGTATGTGGTCAAAGACAAGAGAAGGTATTGGGTGCTTGTTGGGTTGGCAACTGGTCCAATGTGTGTACATGAAAAGAAAAAGGCTATTGGATGCTATCAAGGATGGGAAACTGATCTAGTGTGTGAAAATCAAGCAATAAAGAGAAAATTAAGATAAGTATCAACATTTCATTTATTTTTGAACTTTTAAATTATGAATCTAAATTCAATATTCTAATTTATGATGGTTTGGATTATGAGTTAACCTTGTTTTTTTGTGACAGGAATTAAAGTAGAATTCCAAGTTCACCTCATGAACAAACTACAAATAAGGTATGATTTAAAATTATTACACTTTCCTCATGATGAGTCCCATGAAATCTATGTGCCTATGGTGTAAGAAAGGATATGGGATTTCTCATTCAAGTGAATGAAATTGATCGCAACGTGGACTAGAAACAATATGCTAAAGTCAAACATTTGAAGAATAGAGCCATTGTGTGACACTAGTGCTCAATGGTGGCCGTTGTTCACCATGAAGCATGCTATGACCTGTATAGTAGTTTTGGAGGTAGGGATATGCCTTGGATTTGAACTCTTTTTTATGTGAGGAAGCCTTGTCGAGGGATGGATTGCGTAAGGGATTGAGAAGTAGAGAAGGGGATGCCTGAACTTGGAAGGTGAGTGACTGCATGGAGAGGGAGTAACCAGAATGCCTGATGGATTGTGAAGCAGAGAAGGGAAGGCCAAACAACAAAATTGGGTTTCTTAGTCATGAACATTGTTGTTTGGGATCAAAAGCACATTAGGGGTGTGGCCAAAAACAATAAGCAAAAATTGTTCGCTGAAGGGAACAAAGGTCTCAACATAGTAGCACTAGAAAATAATGATCCAAGTTGGTCTGGACATGTCTAAAGCATCCAACTACTACAAATAGGACCATTGAAATATGGTTAAATTCTAACTGGACGTTTATCATATATTTTTTTGTTGGTTGAAGAAAATGCATGAAACATTGTAAATATTGTAAAGAGTTGGGTCTAAAAAGCTCCTTGAACCAATATGCTTGTTTTCAAGTGTGTTTTTTGTATATGTGTCATTGAAAACCGAGGACATTGTTCCCCCAAGGGGAGGGGTTTGTAACAACCCAATTGCTTAACCTCATGCATGCAATGTAAATGCTTTTATAAAATAAATATGGGTTGAGTTAAGGGACAAAGCTTCTAGAGGCTTAGGAGGGTAACTACTTGGGATGCATAGGTTTACTTGCTATAGGAAAAATTGTAATATGTGATAGCTATTGAATGTTGATTTTTGTGCTTTAATGACCTGGTGTTCCTCTAATTTATGGGACTGAATTAGAAGTACTAGAATCATACTTTCCTTGGGAGGTGGGGCAAGCAAACAAGATGAACATTTATCGAGTATGGGATGTGCAAGTAGTAGGGGAGAGGAATGAGGAGGTCAACAAGAAAGGAAGAGGTGACACAGAGGAGAGGATGGTAGAGTTCAACACCACTATGAGAAGATTAAGAGAGAGAACAACAATAACAAGGGAAGAGACAACTTTCGATTGGAAAGTAGTTAGGAAGGAAATCACTTCCAAGTGGGGAAGAAATTGCTTCTCAAGTCCCCAATAGATAGAGGGTGGATATGGTGATTATCAACAAATACTAAACGGTTGGGGTGAAGGAATTATTCCAGGGGGATTTTTGGATGGCTTCCTTATTGTATGTTTAATTTAATTGTGTTTTGGAGTCTCTAGTTGGGTGAGACTACAAGTCTCCAGATTCCATGTGCTTTGTTTCTTGTGACTCAGTTGGAGGGTGGATGTGGATAGATCTATGGAGTAATTGGAGCAATTGAAGGTTGTTTTTAATCCCTTGAGTAGTGAACCTCCCAGTCTCTAGAACCTGGCTCGAGGGTGATCACTACAAGTGAGAACTAGCTGGAACTATCTAAGATTGGGTGGAGAGTCATAGTCCCAGACTTAGTTTTCCAAAAGTTCCTAAGATAAGTGCCCGTTATGTATTTTTAATAAAAGTGAATATATATTTTCCCATTGGATTGAAATGGTGTACATTCATGTTTTGGGACATGGCTTATGTTCTTACTATTTACATGATTGATTAACATGTTGTTGCCACTAATCCACATTAGTGAAATTCTGAGGCTAGAAATGGGCCTCACAACAAAAATGCACAACAAAAATCAAATTTATAAGAACCAATAGGATTCAATATGATGATGTCAACCATGGGGGATGATCACCATTTTTGGAGTAAAAAGGTAAATATTTA
>APFE030545156.1:0-19860 GCA_000404065.3 Pinus taeda | reverse complement strand
GGTATCTCTGACAGATGTCCTCTGTATTTTCCCAAGTTGCTGATCCAGGACTATACTTGTCCCATTGGACCTTAACTTGGTCCACCAGACGGTTCCTCAACTGTCGAACTCTACGTTCCAGTATACGTAAAGGTTCGACCGTTATGACTCCCTCGTCCGATACCTGCAATTCTCTCCACTGGATGTTATGAGATAGATTAGCTACATAATGTCTTAATACGGAAACATGAAATACATTATGAATTCTATGCAGGTGGGGTGGCAGGGCAAGATGATAGGCAACAGGTCCAACTCTTTCCACGACTTTAAATGGTCCTATAAATCGGGGTGACAGCTTTGTCCCTTTTCCGAATCGAATAGTACTTTTATTTGGTTTGATGCGGACGAAGACCTGGTCCCCTACTTCATACCTCCTATCAGTTCGGTGAGCATCAGCATAACTCTTTTGTCTATCCTGTGCTTCCTTTAATCGCTGTCTAATCTGACTGACCTGCGCTTCCATTTCATGGATTAATTCTGGTCCTATTATCACTCGATCTTCTAACCTGTCCCAACTTAACGGTGTTCTGCAAGGTCTGCCATATAAAGCTTCAAATGGAGGCATCCCAATCGAACTGTGGTAATTGTTGTTGTATGCGAATTCAACCAAGGGTAAATACTTTTCCCAGTGTGATTGCTGATCCATTACATACATTCGCAACATGTCTTCAAGTACTTGGTTTACTCTTTCAGTTTGCCCATCAGTCTCAGGATGGTAAGCCGTGCTTAAATTTAGCTGAGTACCTAAGGCTGTCTGCATGCACGTCCAGAATCTGGAAGTGAATCGCGAATCTCTATCGGATATAATCTTCTTAGGTACTCCATGAAATCTGATAATCTCATTTATGAATACTCGAGCCACGTCAGCAACATCATAAGTATCTCTTACCGGAATAAAATGGGCGCTTTTTGTTAATTTATCCATCACTACCAGAATGGCATTGTGTTTTTGAGAAGTAAGAGGTAGTCCAGTGATAAAATCCATAGAAATGGTCTCCCATTTAGACATAGGAATGTCGTGGGGTTGTAAGAGGCCCGCTGGGTGACAATGATCTGCCTTTACTTGCTGACATTCCATACATTTTGCAACAAATTGAGTGATATCACGCTTCATGCCTGCCCAAAAGAATAGTTTCTTGGTATCTGCATACATTTTCCCTACTCCAGGATGAGCACAATATACTGCTTTGTGAGCTTCCCTAAGGATGGTATCTCGAAGATCTTTATCATCAGGAATGTACATCCTTCCATGGAATCGTAAGATCCCATCGCTTTCTAATTCATAACCCTCAAACTTAGATTCTTTTGCCTTAATTCCCTCAAGACTTGCCCTCACCTTTAAATACCAGCTGCCTTTTATAAGACGATCTAGTACTCGTTGTCTTAAGTCCACTTTAATGGGTATGAGGGAAAATATCCGGGGTCTCCTGCTTAAGGCGTCGGCTACTACATTTTCCTTTCCCTTAATATACGATATTCCGAAGTCATATTCACTTAGGAATTCACTCCATCGTCTTTGCCTGGCATTTAAGTCTCTTTGGGTGAACAAATAATGTAGACTTTGATGGTCGCTCTTAAGTGTAAAATTTCTTCCCACCAGATAGTGTCTCCAGATCTTTAAAGCTATCATTACAGCGGCCAATTCTAAATCGTGAGTAACATAGAGTTCTTCATGAGGTTTTAGCTTTCTGGAAGCATAAGCTATCACTCCCTTATCCTGCATTAACACTGCACCCAGCCCTTGCTTGGATGCATCAGTACATACCGTGAAGTCCTTGCCCATATCGGGGACTCTTAGGATTGGTGCACTGGTGAGTAGTATTTTGAGTTCAGAGAATGCATTATTACATTCCTCAGTCCACTCATACTTAACACCTTTACACTAGAGGGTTGTGATTGGCTTTGCGATTTTGGAGAATCCCTCCACAAATCTCCGGTAATAACCTGCTAAGCGCATAAAGCTTCGTATCTCATGTGCATTTTTTGGTATTGGCCATTCCATGATTGCTTTTACCTTCTCAGGATCTACTGAAATCCCTTCACCTGATATGATGTGACCCAAATAATGAATCTTTTCCTGAAAGAAAGAACACTTGGACAGTTTTCCATATAACTGACGTTCTCTAAGGCAGGACAATACTAGCCGCAAATGCTCTTCATGTTCTTCTTCATTCTTGGAATAGATGAGAATATCATCTAAAAAGACTTGTACAAATTTATCAAGATACTGACGGAAAACACTGTTCATAAGATTCATGAATACGGTTGCCGCATTTGTTAACCCAAATGGTACCACAGTAAATTCATAGTGCCCAAAACGTGTCCGGAATGCAGTCTTAGAGATATCACTTTCAGAAATCCTTAGCTGATGATACCCTGATCGAAGATCAATTTTTGAAAAGACAGCAGATCCTTTCATTTGATCGAAAAGATCATCGATTCGTGGCATAGGGTATTGATTCTTTACTGTAGCTCGATTCAAGTCTCGATAGTCTATGCATAATCTTAAGAATCCATCTTTCTTCTTCACAAAAATTACATGAGCGCCCCAAGGTGAAGTACTGGGCCGGATAAGCCCTATATCGAGTAGTTCCTTCAACTGGATTTGCAATTCCTGAAGTTCTGGAGCTATCATTCTATAAGGCGTTTTAGAGATCGGTTGGGTACCTGGCTTTAATTCAATAGTGAGATCCAATTCTCTTACTGGGGGTAATCCAGGTAATTCCTTTGGAAATACATCCGGGAACTCGGCTAACACCGGATATTGTTCTAAGGATGGTCCCTTTTCCTGGCTTACTTCGTGAATTGCATAAGCCTGGCAACCCTTTCTTAAACAACGCTTCACCTACATTGCCGAAATGTAGCGTAAAGAAACTTCTCTCTTGATTCCTTGAATTTGGATTACTTCTCCCTCATCATTTAAGCCCAAAATCCTTTTTCCATCACAATCTACCCAAGCTTGGTGAGCTTCCAGCCAATCCATACCTATGATGAGATCATACGTCCCTAAGGCTGTGACATAGACTCTTAGTTTAGTCGAACAGACCCCCAGGTCAATTTTGCATTGGTCCACACTCAAGCCCACGGTTTGGAGTTCTCCTGAGGCCATTTCCACTTGGTGGAAATCATTTTGTCTACGAGTTGCCAACCCACATTTGTTTAATGCATATGACGAAATGAAACTATTTGTGGCACCAGTATCAAATAAGATTTTGAGTTTTACACCATTGATAATACCTGAAGATTCCACTACAGTGGATTGATGGGCTGCTTGGTCGTGGTTGACTACTGCATGAATTCTATGATTACTTGGATTGGCTGATATCGGCTCCTTCCCAGTCCTTTGCAATATATCCGATGATGCTTCTGGGCAGTTATGCTGGAAATGCGGCCCCCCACATCCCCAACAATTGAGCTGCGTTGATCCTCTTGAATCAAGGTGTGAATTTCTAGAGAACGAGCTGCGTCCTCCCATGTTGATTCCTCTCGCACTCCTTCCTCTACCGGTAGTCCCTCGCGATGCCCATGGTCTGGTGTTGGACGATTCCGCAGCTATAGTGTTTACAGCCATGGGAACTCTTGTCCCCATATTTGGGGTAAACCTGTTACTGTAAGGTGGCCTCGAGCTACCTCCTCTGAAGAAGTTCCGGGGAGCCTTCCCTGGAAGTCCTGATTGTAAGGGCCCTGCTGGCCCTATATCCTTTTTGATTCCAAGGTGCTCTTCTGCATAATGGCCGCATTCGACTGCCTCGGCTACAGATGACGGTTTCCACATACTTACCAAGGCTCTGATGCGAGGATTTAACCCAAATATGAAGCGTTCAACTTGACGTTCATCAGAGTCCAAGTAGTGAATGTATTTTACCAGCTCCATAAACCTTATTTCGTACTCTTCCACCGTTTTACTTCCCTGGATTAGTGTATGAAAGGCTCTAGCTTACTGTTGTTGAAAGTATGGGGGTAAATACTTCGCGCGGAACCTTTCCTCAAACAGATCCCAAGGAACGTTATCTGATGTAAGGTGTAGCTGCTTTTCCAGGTTCCCCCACCAAATCAAGGCACTTTCCTTTAGTTGAAACACGGCAATTTTTGTTTTTGCTGAAGGCGAATATTCTCTTAACCTAAAGCACCGATTCATCCCTACCAACCATGCCTCATCGCGTTCACCAGCTCGACCTCCCAAAAATTCTGGGAGTCTAATTTTCTGAAGCTCTCTAGAGATGTCTTCTCTCGATCCTCTGGGCTCCAAATTATGTGGTTCCGCTGAACTGGTGGCTACATGCTGAAATTCCTCTTTGTTTTTAGCCTTAGTTGACTCCTTTAATGTCTCCAATAAGGCTTCCAAAGAGTTCATTATCACAGTGAACTCTGGCGTTGGAGCGTTTGATGTTGATGGTTGTCTTGGTGGTGACGAAGGTGATGGGGATGGTGATGGCGACGGTGGCGGCATTAATGGTGATGATGTTGCTTGGTCACGTCGTCGTCGCTCATACGTCCTTACCATGGTAATGGTCCCTGAAAAAAAAATATAAAATTTTATATATATAAAAAAAAAATGAGGTGGGTAACCGAATTTTTAACACACAATTTTATTTGCAAATTCACATTTATAAACGGGTATAGTTTTGCTATTTTTACCCGCTAGGTGGATCTTACTGGTACCAAGGTCAAGGAGGATGGTCTCGCGACCTCCTTGTCCTAATGCAGGGTATTCTATCCTAATATGAATAATGCAGAAGACATCTAAAGTTTATTTACCTAATAACATTTACAAAATGAAAATGTTAGATGTCTCGTTTATAACGTACATCGGTAACATATCTGTCATACCTCAATCTGACTATTACTTTTAAGGGGGTCATATAACTATATCCCGAATATATTACTTGGATATGGCTAAATCCATAAAAGAAGATTATCACGATATATATTCCCGAGGTTGGTTTCCGTTTGGTGACATTATTGCAATCATTTGAATATATCGGGGATAAGTGCAACACTGATTTTAATAGTTACTTTGGTATGGAGGTGCATTTGTTGCAGAGGTATCTCCAGTTTTTTTTTTTTACCATATTAGTTGCTCAATTTCCGGACTTGTTTCGATTTGGTGAAATATATGGCTTTTACTTTACCAGCATAAATCCTAGACTGCTTTACATTATGTGATAAACATACGGAAAATCTTATATTATGTGAGAAAGGGCAGAGAAGCCTTACAGTGTGGTTGGCAAATGGCACAGATTGTATAAGTAATTCACTTTCACTCATATTTGAAGAATCTGACCCTGTACTTGCATACTAGTTAAACGTTTAAGAAGCTTGTATATGAAAGTTATATTTCTTGGTATAAGGAAGTACTATGTAATATGCATGTTGCAAAAGTTTAGATCATAGTTAAACTTAATCTAGGAAGTCAAGCATGTCAGGGGAGTAATTGATGATGATTATTTTGATAAAGATTTAAGCTGGATCCAAGGTTTGACAAACAGAACTTTGGAACTAGATGTTTTAGTACTAAAGGAGTTTGCCTTGACTATTCGAATTGCATGGTTTGGTAAAATGTATAATTCTATGATTTATTTTGATGTAATATGGAAGCAGGTAAGCAATTATGGAGCTGATAGAAACCATCGATTTGTGATGTTTCAGTTACCATGCTGCTCCTTAATGCAGGTCCACCATGATATGACGGCACCATTGTCTCACTACTTCATATATACAGGTCATAATTCATATTTAACGGGTAATCAGCTGAGCAGTGACTGTAGTGATGTATCTATCATCAAAGCTCTTATAAGAGGTGTACGGTCATAGAGTTGGATATTTTTTTTAGCCAAATTTTAACGAAAGATTCATATACAGATTATCGTGAGTACCCAACATAAAACTTTAGTTCGCCAAATTTAGAGCTCGGAACAAAATTAATGCATACCGCATTACGAGTTCAAAATGAAGCCAAAAATTTAAACTAACAGACTCTGTATTTTAACAGCAAAGCTAACGCTACAGTGAACTAAATTTTAAGGTTAAAAAAATTGTGAAAAAGAAAAAAAAATAAATGGTACGCATCAATGTTACATTGGCCAGGCTCAATGGTGCGAGAGAGAGCACTTCAGACGGCGATGAAGCACGTACGCTATGACAATGAAACCACTCGCTACATTGGCATGAACCCTGATAGCAAAGTAATGAATATGCTATGTCGCTGGATAGAAGATAAAACTCAGAGGCATTTAAAAAGCATATTCCACGAATCCTAGACTATCTATGGATTGCAGAAGATGGCATGAAGACGCAGTGCCATAATGGCAGTCAGTTATGGGATGCAGCATTTGCTATCCAAGCTCTAATATCGGCCGACCTCCTTGACGAATGCGGTCCACTGCTTAAGAAAGCACACGCGTTTATAGAAAAGTCACAGGTTCAAGAAAATTCTCCCGGTGAGTTTAGTACCTGGTATCGCCACATTTCTAAGGGTGCCTGGACTTTATCTACAAGAGATCATGGTTGGGTTGTGGCTGACTGCTCTGCTGAAGGGTTAAAGGCTGCCCTAGAATTGTCACAACTGCCTGAAAACATTGTTGGAAAACCACTACCCCAGCAAAGGATTTTCGATTGTGTCAATTATCTACTTTCCATGCAGAATACAGACGGCGGTTATGCAACTTATGAATTGACACGATCCTATAATTGGCTAGGGAATTTCAATCCTGCAGAGATACTTGGAGAATTTTGTATTGACTATTCGTATGTGGAATGCACGTCATCAGTAATTCAAGCTCTTGCACTATTTAAGAAACTGCATCCACAGCACCGACGTAAAGAAAATAGAAGAATGCATTTCAAATGGCAGTCGGTACATTGAAAATATGCAAAGGCCTGACGGTTCATGGTATGAATGCGTCAAATTCGGAGCTTAAGAAAGGTGATTACCGCGCATTCAAAGTCGAAGAAGGGAAGCGAATATGAAGCTAACGAAAAGAGGTTGCAGGTCCCAAAGGGTTTGAACGCAGCTCCGATACCATGTGTAATGACCAAAAACAGTAACTAGAATCTGAAGTACAGAAAGCCTGAAGAATTTAAATTTGTACTTACCTCAACTGCGGTTGATTCTGCTGGTGCTGCTGATTCTGCTGGTGCTGTCGTGGCTGTTTTGATCCAGTCTCCGGGAGACCAATACCACCCAGCCAGATTGAGCAAACCTAGCTGCTCAATCCAGAAAACTTCACAACAGAAGCTCTCTGTCCCTCCGTGCCCAGAACCTCAAACAGCGTAAAGCTCTTCCAATGGATAATTAACTTCCTCCTGGTTTTCTCCTGGTGAATTTCTGCTCCTGGTTCTTTCTGCTCCTCTCTTGTTTTCCCCCCCCTCTCTCGGTTCAGGCCTCTGCTATTTATTTACCGGCCTGGCGGTGGCCGCCCTCCCACTTGCAGCCACCGCCTTCCACGCATTGATGGCTCTCAGATATTTCTTACTTTCCTCTGCGCTCTGTAATAAGTATTCAGTTGGTTGGACGCGTCTTTATTAATGGACTGTGGTATATATATAGATTCTTTAGGACAGCTTAGATTTACGTTTATAAATTCCTTTTATGTTTTTTAACATTTCCTGTATATATGTTATAAAGTTCGCTGATATCTTTTATGAGTTTACATTATAAATGTTATAAAGTTTAATTGACATATTTTATAACATTTACATTATATATGCTATAAAGTTTAAGTGATATATTTTATAACATTTAAATTATATATGTTATAAAGTTAAGTGATATATTTTATAACATTTCTTTATATATGTTATAAAGTTTAATGATCTGTTTTATAAATTCATATTATAAAGTCTAATTATATACTTTATAAAATTTAATATATATATATATATATATATATTATAAAGTTTAAAGTTTTAAAATTTTATTAATGGGTTGTTACAAATATTCCCTCCAGAAGCTGGGTTGTCCCGTAGTATTAACCCTATGCCCCTACAAATCTTCTGAAAGTCAGATGTTCAGAATCATTACATAAAATTTGGCAAAACGTGTGTCCAACCATAATAATCCTCTAGTTGTTCAGATTCAAGGCTGTTTTCTAATTTGAAAATGGGGTGGACGATGCTTTAAGACCCCAAAAAGAGATTTTTAATGTTTCTAGTGATTGGATTCAGAAATTTGAAAATTAACTCTTTGTAAATGCTATGTAGAAATTTGTGCACCCTATTCCACTGAAAGGCTTAATCTAATTTTGTTTTGCTTCACATTCAGGTTATTCATATGCATCTAGATTTTCAGGGCATGGTGCCATGGGAAAATTATTTCTATCCACTATTATATTGTGCATTATACTGGTAGCCATAGCACTTCTTGTCTCTGTGGCTTGCTTTATACACCACAAGTACAGAATAAGAATCCAGTTTTCAAATGTCTCATTTGACAAAGATAATAGCACAAACAGTTTTACTAATCTAATAAGCCAGGGGTCATCTTTCACGGAGGAGTTTCATGCCCATGACAGCTCATGCCTCAGATCTATTACAGGTATGTGAGTTATCCTGCCTGGGCTGTTGTTCTTGTGCATTTTTGTGAATCACAATCTTCTAATCCACCAACCAGAAGAAGCAAGAATTAGTTTCCAACCACAAAGCATGGACAATTGATTTGGGCAAGAAGGGTATTTATGCATGCTGTACTCATACAGGTAAGATACTGATGATGTGTTGAATGGCCTTTTTGTAGGATGCATGGGAAGAAAATCTTTCAAATTCAACAGTAAAAGTGAAATGGTACCAGGCACAATTGTACAACAGTTCTCTTATTCACAACTAGCTGAGGCAACTGAACAATTTTCAACGTTTAATCTCATTGGCATGGGAGGAAGCAGTAGTGTTTATCGAGGTCAACTTAGAAATGGAAGAACTGTTGCTGTCAAGAAACTTGTCTGTCGAAATGGACCTGATACAGACAGTGAGTTCCTAATTGAGGTCTGTGATCCAAACAATTTTTCCTTGATGTCCCCATTTCGTACTTTTAATGCATCTGCAGAGTGGCTTGTGTATTATTATCATGGCATATGATTTCTGATATTTTCTCCATTGCAGTGAAGATTTTCTGATATTTTCTCTATCCCATATTTCATGCTGATAGGAGGCGAAGTCCTTTTTTGCTCATATACATCTCCTTCATCATTGTGTGCTCCTCTGGTCACATTGAGATTTGGAACCTACTTTGTCAGATCTACATATGTTTCCTGTTACTGAATCTTGCGAATTTTCTATGATAATTTCATCCTCAAAATCCATTTGAAAACTTTATTTTTATCTATCACTTTATCCATATTCTTAAGTAGTCCTGGAAGCATGTTTGAATGGTATAATATTTTTCTACTTCTTGTTTGAATATTTTTTCAATAGTTTATTTGCCACAATTTAATCCATTATTTTAAAAGCTATTGTTCCATTTTCAATAATTTTTAATTTTCAATTCATCAAGGGTCCATATTAGATGTCTAGGACTCTAGACTATTTATTAAATGAGAGACTGGCCAAGATCAGAGTGCAAGAGGTCTATGATATTCCCCAAAAACATTTTTCAATATGCATGAAACATTGTGTGAGTTATAAAATACAATTCCATACGTAGGATAAGTCTTCTTTGTATGTATGTTTTTTCTTCCTTTATTTTGGAATCGATAGAAAGAATGAGTTGTTCCTTTTATTTTGATACATTTTTTTATCTTTTAGCTTTAAACAATGGCATGGATGAAATCCAGAATATGAATTAAAAACAATACCTAGCTGACTTGAAATTGGTCTATTAAATAAATGAATAGTCACAGTTGGGGCAAATCTCTTATGGAAGATAATGTCAAAGTGTGTTACTTTGTCATGCAAAATACATTTGAAAAGAACTAAAGTGATGATTGGTGTCTAAATCATTATTTCTATTCTTTCATCAAATAAAATCCAGCACAGCAAGATGTGAACATATTCGTTTAGTAATACATTGATAAATGGGTAGTGGACTAAACAATTATAATATTTATTATAGCTTTTTACTCATGCCCAACTGCATTAGTATAATGGACTGTGCATGCATCTTAGGTTTATCTCATAATAGGTCATTTATATTTTCATTGTTGTTAGTCTCTGCAATCTTATATGCTATTTTTTCTCCAGCAGTTGTATGCATTTTCTTGTCCTTGATTTTTTCATGTTTCCTGCTCTGAAACAGGCTTATTACTTCCGATGACTCACAAAGGAGACAAGTTTGAACAATTCAAACAATAGTGAACTACAGAAACTCATTCACATGTTGCATAATGATCCATGATAGATAGTTTCCTGTAGTTGTTCCCATCTTGTTTGCACTGGATTTCAATGTTGAACCATCTATTCATTGGCTTTCTTGTAGCTAAGGCTTGCATACAATGCATGGATTTCGTATAGTTCTTATCTGGCAGTAGTCAACAAAGTGAGGGACAAATATTTTATAAAAGGCATGAAATTATAAAGGGTGATTATTGTATGTTGTATTGCAGGATATTGTCTTGACAACTTATCAAGTATCTATTCCCTTAACGAATGGTTGTCTTGACCATTATATAGGAGTCATTGTAACCAATCTATATTGAATGCTGATTTCCTGTGCATGACCTGTGTTCAAGCAGGGTGCATTTACTTTATTCTCATTAGCTTCCTTATGTAAATGCAGGTTGAGCTTTTATCCAGGCTTCATCATTTTCACCTGGTGCTACTCATTGGCTACTGCATAGAATACAATGGGCGGGAAGTTCAAAGACTACTAGTATATGAATATATGCCTAATGGCAATCTTAGAAATCATTTGGATGGAACTTTGGGTAGGGAATCACTTCATTGGATAACCAGAGTTCGTATTGCACTTGGAGCAGCAAGAGGTCTGGAATATCTTCATGAAGCAGCCACTCCCCGGGTTTTGCATCGTGACTTTAAGTCAAGCAATATTCTCCTTGATAGCAAGTGGAGAGCTAAGGTGAAAATCCAGCATTTCAGTTTCAATCTTTTGAAATATCAACAACAGTTTGTGTTCATTGACATAAGGCTAGAATATGATGCTACTAACATTGGATTTATGTTCTATATGATATGGTAAGGTTATGTGTAACCATACCCAGACTGTCTATTTCAATAATTCGTTATTTTTATATATCATTTGTATGTTCTTCCATTTATGTCCTAGAAGCAAGATTGAACTTTTAGCTTGTCTTTCTGTTCTTCAGGCAGAATTGCTAATAAGCAGTTTATACCACAACAAACAAGGAAAACCTGAATATGGTTTATGTGGAGCAATATCCATACTCTGTTGTCTGGCATAGTCTTGATTGTTCATTCCATGAAATACAGTAGTAGATTGTACATGTAAGAATTGTGAATAATTTAAACAACTATTCCCTATGAACTGAATATGAAATCATATGAAATCTAAGAACTGTAAATAATTTAAAAAACTATTCCCTGTGAACAGAATATGAAATCTTCATGAACCTACATTAAAATTTAGCAAAATTTCACATATCAAATTAATTGATTTAATGAGAAGTACCTACCTAGTTTCTTGCGGATGAAGAGGCTTTAGAATTACTCTAGCTCTCGCTCCCGTTACCAAAAGACTGAAACCACCCAACCAAATTGAGTATAACCTAGGTACTCAGTCCAGTATGCTTCTCAATTGATGCAAATTGTTCCCCCCTGCCCAAAAACTTCATAACAAACAAGGCTCAATTGTTCTTGATGATAAACTCTGTGTACAAATTTTCCTCCTTCCCCCCTCCTCTGCCTCCAACCATCCCTTCCTTCTTATAAGTCTCCATTTATCGACTTCCTCCATATTCGTGTCCAAATTATGATACGTGTTGATTTTTATAAACAAAATCTGATTTTCTTTTATTTGCATATCTTAGTTTGAAATCAAGTTTATTTATTTATTTTAATGATTTAATTTTAATTTAATTAATTTTTAATTTTTAATTTATTAATTTTATTTAATTTCATACATTTTAATTTACTATAAGTGGGTCATTACATACATCACTCCTTCCAAAAACTTTGTCCCAAAGTTAGGGTTTCTAAAATATATTAATGATTATTAAGAGTATATAGGTCTTTATATTACAAAATTGAATTTGTTTTCTTTAATATTTTTAATATTTTACAACTATAATATCCATGTTTTGCCTCAGTTGGTTTTCAGCTATTCTATAATCATCCTATCCTTTCTAATCTCTGCCGCTCCCATCCTATCCGTTCTCTACTGGAGTATGTCATGGCGTCAGTTATACTAACCTAACCATTCATAAACTCCAAGAATGACAGCATCGACTAAACCGACCTGATCCCTAGTAGGCATCGGGTAGTCATCATCACACTCCTAGGGGAGTGTGACTCATATAGTCCTCCCATGACTCCAGAGTTCGAAGGATAAATGGTGGGCAACACCTCCACCCCTCCCAGTAGAATCAGGGTTAATACCCTATCATAGAATCTCTTTGAGCCTTAATTGTTCTGAAGTTTATGTCATCACGTGGTCATTTTGGTAACGGATATTATCTGCGATCATAAACACTTGTCCATGCATTTATAAAATGTGTATTAACATATTCAAAAACAAATAGCTTATATATAATTCATACATGTCATCTACAGTATAACATACTTTGCCATATTTTATTCATGCCATTAGCTTTCATATTAAAATGTAATCATTCTTTGATTTCTATCTCATCAATCTAATATGCATAAATGAAACAAAATTATAATATCTTAATTCCCATTAGAAGCAAAATTACTCAAATATTTAAACTTTACTTTGATAACTATAATTTAGTAAGATCAATAACATATTCCGTTTTGGCATCCAAGTACTAGCGGAATTAAATAGATATTATGTCATAAAAGTTCATGTTTATATATGGTCATTCAAAAATGATTCTGAGTCTCTGATTTACAGTAAAGTAAATATATACAAAACATAGTTTAAAGCTCTTCAAAATTGACACAGGTTGGGGTATTTTTGACATATGTTCTCCGTATCTTCCCAAATAGTTGATCCAGGACTATACTTGTCCCACTGGACCCTAACTTGGTCTACCAGATGATTCCTGAGCCGTTGAACCCTACATTCCAGTATACGTAATGGTTCGACCGATATGGTTCCTTCATCTGATACCTGTAGTTTCTTCCATTGAAAGTTATGAGATCAGTTAGCTATGTAATGCCTTAATACAAATACATGAAATACATTATGAACTTTATGCAAGTGAAGTGGTAGTGCAAAACGATAAGCGACAGGTCCAACTCTTTCCATGACTTTAAATGGTCCAATAAATCGGGGTGATAACTTTGTCCCTTTTCCGAATCGAATAGTACTTTTATTCAGTTTGATGCAGATGAAAACTTGATCCCCTACCTCATACTTCCTACCAGTTCTGTGAGCATCAACATAACTCTTTTGTCTATCCTGTGCTTCCTTTAACTATTGTATAATTTGTTTTCCCTGCTCCTCCATTTCTTGTATTAATTCTGGGCCTACTAATACTCGATCTTCTAACTTGTCCCAACTTAACCGTGTTCTACAAGGTGTGTCGTATAATGCTTCAAATGGAGGCATTCCGATTGAATTGTGATAACTGTTATTGTATGCAAATTCGTCTAAGGATAAGTACTTTTCCCAATGTGATTGTTGATTCATAACATACATCCTCAACATATCTTCTAGTACTTGATTTACCCTTTCTGTTTGCCCATCAGTTTCAGGATGATAAACTGTGCTTAAATTTAATTGAATTCCTAAGGCTGACTGCATGCAAGTCCAGAATATTGAAGTGAATCATGAATCTCTATCAGATATAATCTTTTTAGGTACTCCATGAAATCTGATAATTTCATTTATAAATACTCGAGCTATATTAGCAACTTCGTAAATATCTCTTACGGGAATGAAATGGGCACTTTTCGTTAATTTATCCACTACTACCAGAATGGCATTGTGTCTTTGAGAAGTAAGAGGTAGCCCAATAATAAAATCCATAGAAATAATCTCTCATTTGGTCATAGGAATGTCGTGAGGTTGTAAAAGACCCGCTGGATGACAATGATCTGCTTTTACTTGTTGACATTCCAAACATCTTGCAATGAATTAAACGATATCACGTTTCATGCCCAACCAGAAGAAGAGTTTCTTGATATCCACATACATTTTCTTTACTCCAGGATGTGCACAATACACTGCTCTGTGGGCTTCCTTAAGGATAGTGTCTCGAAGATCCCTATTATCAGGAATATACATCCTTCCATGGAATCGTAAGATTCCATCATCTTCTAATTCATATCCTTCAAACTTATATTCTTTTGGCTTTTTACTTTCAAGACTAGATCTCACCTTTAAATACCAGCTATCTTTTATGAGATATTCTAGTACTCGTTGCCTTAAGTCTACTTTGATAGGTATGAGAGAAAATATCTGGGGTCTTCTGCTTAAAGCATCTGCCACTACATTTTCCTTTCCTTTAATATATGATATTCCAAAGTCATATTCACTTAAGAATTCACTCCAACGTCTTTGTCTGGCATTCAAGTCTCTTTGGGTGAACAAATATTGTAGACTTTGATGGTCGCTTTTAAGTGTAAAACTTCACCCCACTAGATAGTGTCTCCAAATCTTTAAAGCTAGTACTACATCAGCTAACTCTAAATTGTGAGTAGCATAGAGTTCCTCATGAGGCTTTAACTTTCTTGAGACATATGCTATTACTCCTCTATCATACATTAATACTGCACCTAACCCATGTTTGGATGCATCAGTACATACCGTAAAATCTTTGTCCATATCAGGGACTCTTAAGATTTGTGTACTGGTCAGTAGTCTTTTAAGTTCAGAGAATGCTTTATTACATTCCTCAGTCCATTCATATTTAACACCTTTACATTGAAGAGTTGTAATCGGCTTTGCAATTTTGGAGAACCCTTCCACAAATCTTCGGTAGTAACCGGCTAATCCCATAAAGCTTCGTACTTCAGGTGCGTTTTTCGGTATTGGCCATTCCATGATTGCTTTTACCTTTTCAGGGTCTACTGAGATCTCTTCACCTAATATGATATGACCTAAGTAATGAATCTTTTCCTGAAAGAACGAACACTTGGATAACTTTCCATATAACTAGTGTTTTCTGAGGCAGAATAATACTATCCATAAATGGTCTTCATGCTCTTTCTCATTCTTGGAGTAGATGAGTATATCATCTAAAAAGACTTGTACAAATTGATCAAGGTATTTGTGGAAAACACTGTTCATAAGATTCATGAATACTGTTAGTGCATTAGTTAATCCAAATGGTACCACTATAAATTCATAATGCCCAAAGCGTGTCCGGAATGCAGTCTTAGAAATATCGCTTTTAGAAATCCTTAGTTGATGATACACTGATCGAAGATCAATTTTTGAAAAGACAGTAGCTCTTTTCATTTGATCGAAAAGATCATCAATTCGAGGCATAGGATATCGATTCTTTACTATAGCTCGATTCAAGTCTCGATAATCTATGCATAATCTTAAGGATCCATCTTTCTTCTTGACAAAAATTACAGGAGCACCCCAAGGTGATATACTGGGTCAAATATGTCCTATATCCAATAGTTCCTTCAATTGAATTTGTAATTCTTGAAGTTTTGAAGCTGTCATTCTATAAGGTGTTTTAGAGATTGGTTGAGTACCAGGTTTCAATTCTATTGTGAGATCTAGCTCTCTTTCAAGGGGTAATCCTGGTAGTTCCTTTGGAAATATATCCAGAAATTCAGCTAACACCAGATATTGTTCTAAGGATGGTCTTTTTTCTTTACTTCTTAAATTACATATGCCTGACAAACTTTTCTTAAGCAATGCTTCATTTTCATTGCTGATATGTAGCGTAAAGATACTTTTCTCTTGATTCCTTGAATTTGGATCGCTTCTCCTTCATCATTTATACCTAGAATTCTTTTTCCATAACAGTCTACCCAAGCTTGATGAGCTTCTAGCCAATCCATACCTATGACAAAATCATAAGTCCCTAAGGCTGTAACATAAACTTTCAATTTAGTTGAACATGCCCCTAGGTCAATTTTGCATTTATCCACGCTGAAGTCTACGGATTGGAGTTCTGCTGAGGCCATTTGTACCTGTCTGAAATCATTTTGTCTACGAGTTGCCAACCCACATTTGTTTAATGCATATGACGAAATGAAACTATCTGTGGCACCAGTATCAAATAAGATTTTGAATTTTATACCATTAATAATACCTGAAGATTCCACTACAGTGAATTGATGTGCTGCTTGATCATTGTTGACTAATGCATGAATTCTATGATTGCCTTGGTTATTTGATATTGATTCCTTTCCAGTCCTATGCAATATACTTGATGAAGCTTTTGGACAATCACGTTGAAAATGCAGTCCTCCACATCCCCAACAATTAACTTGTGTTGGTCCTCTTGAATCAGGACGTGAATTTCTAGATAAAGAGCTTCGTCCTCTCATGTTGCTTCCTCTCGAATTTCTTCCTCTATTAGCAGTTCCACGAGATTTCCATGGACTGGTGTTTGATGATTTAGCGGCTATAGTATTAAGTTTTAACTACCATGGGAGCTTTTATTCCTACATTTCTTGGAATAAATCTATTACCATAACATGGTCTGGAGCTACCTCCCCTGAAGAAATTTCGGGGAGTCTTTCCTGAAAACCCTGATTGTAAAGGTTCTGCTAGCCCTACATCTTTTTTGATTCGTATATGTTCTTCTGCATAACGACCACATTCTATCGCCTCAGCGACTGATGATGGTTTCCGCATGCTCACCAAGGCCCTGATGTGAGGATTTAACCCAAATATGAAGCATTCAGCCTAACGTTCATCAGAATCTAAGTAGTGAATGTATTTCACAAGCTCCATAAACCTTATCTCGTATTCCTCCACTGTTTTATTACCTTGAACTAATGTATGAAAGGCTCCGGCTTGTTGTTGAAAATATGGAGGTAAATACTTTGCGCAGAATTTTTCCTCGATCAAATTCCCAAGGGACATTATCCATTGTGAGGTGTAGTTGTTTTCCCAGATTTCCCCACCAAATCAAGGCACTTTCCTTTAATTGAAATACAACAATTTTTGTTTTTGCAGAAGAAGAATATTCTCTTAATTTAAAACATTTATTTATTCCTTTTAACCATGCCTTAGCACGTTCTCCAGCTCAACCTCCTGAAAATTCTAGGAGTTTAATTTTCTGAAACTCCCTAGAAATATCTTCCTTTGATCTTTTATACTCAAAATTTTTTAGTTTCGCTGAATTGGTTGCTAATGGTTGATGTTCTTCTTTGGTCTTAGCCATTGTTGACCCTTTTAATGTTTCCAATGAGTTCATTATCACAGTCAGCTCCGGTATTGGAGCGATCAGTAGTGATGATTGTCTCGATGGAGGTGAGGATGATGGTGGTGGCGATGGAGATGGTGATGATGATGGTGGTGGCATTAACGACGATGATGCAGCCCGATCACATCATCGTTGCTCATATGTCCTTACCATTGTAATGTTTCCTATATACATAATAAAATTTGTAAAAATTTGAGGTATACATTCGGATTTAACATAGAGTTTTTTTTTTTTTTTTTTTTTTTTTTTTTTTTTTTTTGCTTTGCAATTTCACATTTATAAATGGTATAGTATTTTTGCCTATTTTTATCTGCTAGCAGATCTTTACTGGTACCAAGGACAAGGGAGGGTGGTCTTGCGACCCTCCTTGTCCTAATGCAGAGAATCCTATCCATTGTAACATAACGTAAATAATAGTCGAAATATTTATATCAATTATATATAAATAAAAATGCAATAATAATCTAATATTATATTACTCCAAAATTATTTTTTTTGTTTTTAAATACCCTTTAAAGTGTTAAACTAAGAGAATACTAATATTGATATAATCTTTTATTATTAGTGGGTCAACTTAGTCTATCTTCTCTTTAAATATAATATTTATAGTAAACAAAATATAATATCACTACTTTACATAAATTAAAAAAAAATAACTAAAGTTCTTTACTAATTAATTCTTCTTCATTATTGTAAATGAATAATTTTTAGCAAATGGGATGTGGCCTATCCAAAGATATGATATTAAATTACAATTCATCAATTTTATTAAGTCCAAGGCCCATTTAAATAATGTATAGTATAATAATTGATGATAACAATTTCTTTGTCTCGGCAATATTTTCATTAATTTTTATTTTTTTTACCTTGTAGTTTAAATTGATATCATTTAATTTAGTTGTTTTGGACTCTCATTGAATTTTAATAACTTACAAAAATATTAATAACTCAATCTTTGGGTCAAAACCAGTAGCAACCCCTAATAAATCCCCATATAACAATCAGATCAAATCTGTTAAATTGGCAACTAGGGCCAAACTCCATGTGGGTCAGCTTATTTATGGCAGCTGATATTTTTATTGGATCCCTCTCGTCAAAAGGTGTAGGATTGATCCAAAGATCATCCGATTCCGATAAGTATTTATGGAGATATGAATTTATTTTGTTTATGTAATTATTATCAAGCCGACCAGCTCTTACGTAGGCTC
The DNA here is from genome assembly GCA_000404065.3 of Pinus taeda. Taxonomy (NCBI): domain Eukaryota; kingdom Viridiplantae; phylum Streptophyta; class Pinopsida; order Pinales; family Pinaceae; genus Pinus; species Pinus taeda. Next base: position 1,181 of record APFE030545156.1, on the reverse strand, counting down.
AGGTAGCCCAAACGTCTTGACTATTCATCATATATGTTTTGGTATAAATATAGAGGACTTCAAGTCATTTCAAGACACACTCCTCATGTGATCTCCTCTCCATGTCTTGGGTTTTTGGAGAAGGAGAGACACTTTACAATACGCTGGGCTAAGTGTATGATGCCCTAGCCGCAGTTCAAATAGAACCAAGCCGCAGTCAAGGGATGCCTTAATATCGTTGTCCTTGGAGCCTTACACGTTGACTAAATAAGCTCGTATACGCAAGGCTTATCTACGCAAGCCGCAGTGATAAAAGGTAGCTGTTGTAGAGAGAGCAAGTATGAGATAGAGCCATAGGCATACATGATAGCCGCAGTGGTAATGTATTGAGTCAAGAAAGAACCGCAGGCATAGAGACGCAGTTCTGTTCATGTGATACCCTGATACGTTGTTCAATGGAGAATATATATACGCACAACAATGAAGATAAAAGAAGATTTGATCAAAGGGTTTCCCCACACATTGTGGGGTTTGTCCCTAGCTTGTGCCATATCTTGTGTCCTCTTGCCTTGGCTTGTCTTCTGCGATTTATATTTATGTTCTATCTGCAGTTTATCCTAATGTTGATGTGATTGCTAACTATAAAAATTTAAATAAATTGCTCTAGCATAGAACATACCATAACTTAACATGGTATCAGAGCTGAGGTGAAGACAATGCCCAAGAAAGAGTGAAAGAGCAATCACCAAAAACAGTTGGACAAGACAAAAGGATCAATGGGTTCCTCATAATTCACCTAGGGTGAAGTCAAAGCAGTGAATGTTATCAGAATGGCGCAGCGGAAGATTCTGATGGTCCATCTTAAGATCACTTCATTGGGAAGTTTAGATCTAAGGGTGGAAGGAAAGGCGGATGCCTTGTTGAAATAAGTTCAGCCGTTATGTGAAGGAGTGTCCAAATGGCAGAGACACATCTCTTGATGAAGATAACAATCATTCCTGGGACATCTTCAATGATCAAAAGAATGACTGGTAATGCAGGTCATCAAGGAAATGATCGACTCTTCCACAAAAGCAAGGAACCTGATGACCATCTCGGAAATGGAAGTCAAAGGTTACAAAGGTACGTGTTTGAAAATAGATCTTTTAAAGATACTTTTGAGTTCAGGGTTGTATCAAGTTGCAGGAAGTCCACTGGGGACC
>APFE030545153.1:0-13105 GCA_000404065.3 Pinus taeda | reverse complement strand
CCATCAGCATTTACCCTCAAAATGTTTAGCTTCTAACCTCTCTAGCAACTGACCCAATGCCTTAATTTATAGTGCAATGGAGGGAAGTTACTAGGTCCTCCTTCAAAGGGATAACGTCCTCCTTCAAAGGGGTAGCTCCTCCTATCAAGGGATTAGCTCCTTCTCCTTTGGGATGCATGAACCACTTTGGAGCAAACAATCCACGTCAAAATCCTTCTAGAAACATCTAGAATTAACCCAAAAGTGAGTTTTTTATTATAAACTTGCGCCTTTTTGACTTTCACAGGGGTACGCACCCACCCCTTTACAGACAGAGCATGCAGGTACGCAGGTATTATGAACAAAGGATGCGGGTCCGCAGGTAAAAGTAGGAGAAAGTGCGAAACCAGAGTAATATTGATTTTCAAAGTCTTTCTCTCTTTTGTAAAGCTTGACATGAAGAGCTAAGGTCTGAGACCTGCTTAGGAGGCTAGTATAGGTGATGATAGACCCATACTGACTGCAAATAATCATGGTGACGATATTTTTGTGTAAAAAAATTAGCGTAGAAGTGAGTTGTGGAGAAGAGAAAGGCTCCATAGATGAGTGCATGGAGGCCTAGAGAAGAGTCCGTAGCTAAGTGCGTGGACCCTTGCAGCTGAGTTCACAGGGAAGTTTTGAGTTTTTAATACTACATTGAATATCAATAAAGAGACTGTTAGATAAATTTACGTGTTTAAATTCTTACTTCCGTTATTTATGTTTGTGATATATGTTGTAATGGAATAAATATCTTTATGAATTATTGATTTTGATGCAGAACTCTATCGAATAGATCTTGCTAACTATACATGACGTATGTTGAGTATTTACATGAAGGTTATACTACATTTTTTTATATTTCTTAAATACCTTTTGGATGTGTGCAAACTCGGATATAAGGTTATTTTACTATACGCATAAGTGAATGGTTGATCTGTAAAGACCTGGAAAACCCCATTATAGACCTTCAGGGAGGTCTAAAGGTCGTTAAGTTAAGTACAGTACCAAGCCCTAGGAGCTCATAGATCTAGGCATAGGTAGGTCTAGGGTAATAAATGGCATCACACTAATCTCTGGATGTGGAAACTTGGTTCTAGTATCCCCCCATACTGCTTCAAGTGAGACTTCAACCTGCGCTATGTGGGTTGATGCCGAAAGGGCCAGTAGTATAGGGATTTGTTTGACCCAAATAACTATGAACCTGGGTCAGGACCACCTATTGGCTGCATGAGGCCTGACCCAGGTTCATCGTTAGTTATCCAAACAAATCCCTACACTACTGGCCCTTTTAGCATCAGCACATGGAGCATGGACTGAAGTCTCACCCGAAGTAGTATGGGGGGATGCTAGACCAAATTTCCGCACCCTGACATGGTCGTGATGTCAGTTTATACCCTCTGTTCCTACCTTCACACATGTCACTAAGTTCTAGGGCCTTGTCAGTCTAGCCCTTTATTCCACTCTTACGTACCTCTACGAATGAGAACGATTGACCTTTGCACAACCCTAACCTGTGGTTCAGGTACTTTCGTGCCGCGATGACAGTGTATTGTATAGGTTCCCAAGTTATCTTAAGTGTTTTACTTATCTTGCTAAACAATCACAGTTAGCGTCGTGTAACTCATATTCTTAATTGCATCTAATGAACTCATATAATCCCATATATTTGCGCATCACGTAAACATTGTAAATTAAACCCAAAATACAATATAACCAGATGCATAAACAGGAAATAATGACACAAAATTTTAAGAATACTTCTCTTTATTGATATCTCCATTTTATTACAGAATATATCCTCCCTATGCACACAACTACAAGGGTCCGTGCACTCAGCTACGGAATTCTACCCTAGGCCTCTATGCACTCAGCTGCAGAACCTCTACCTACGCTAAGACCTGAAATACTTAGACTTCACTCTAAAGACTCCAAGCATTGTCTTCTACCTTCCAAAACTTTCTACCTCCTAGAGCTTACTTACTTAACTCTTTTTATACAATGCCATGGTCCACAGACCATGGGTGGATCTTTAGAGCCGACTTTACACTTTAGAAAATAAGGGTAGACAACCCCTTATGAATAATGACACCTTTGTGATCTGCAACCACAAACTGCAGAAACTTTACTACTTTATTACAAAAATTGACCCAAAACATGGGCTTTTACCCCCAAAACCATCCTTGGGGGATCCTATTCCTAATAGGCCACCACAATAAACATGGTGACTCACCCTCATGTCAATCTGCAGGCATGGAGATCTTAGCGCGAAGACCTCCCAGCTTAACATGTATGACCATAGCCTCAGCAGTGCACTGTGCGGCCGCCTGCTTCTCTTCTTCAACCATCTACTTAGTCACTGCTCCTGAACTGTCAGCCTAAAGCTTTTGTTGATTTCTTATAGAGTCGCAAGATTTCCTTTAATAGAGGTTGTGACCACGTAATCCTCATCCAACCAGGACTTCAGTCATGCCTTCATCACTCCCTCCTCATTCTTCCTTGCATCTACCTGTTCTTTCAACTACTTGGCCTCTTGTAGCTTTTCCAGTCTCTGTCTGAGTGCGACGGTTCACATTGTGCCTTTTACCTCTTCATAGCATTGATGTAGTCCTCACGATTTTGTCTCCAGCCATTGTACATTAGGGTCCTCTTGTAGGCTCGCTAGGACCTCGAACAATTGTTCAAAAAGTTGTGTGCAGTCTACTACTGCACTACCGATCACCTCTGTGATATCATTTGCACACTTCTCCTTTACTTCTCGCAGATTTGAAGGTTGGGCCTTCAATTGTAATTTTACAATATATAGGTTCAACTCTAGCTGAACCTTAGCCATTTTTGTGTGAGCATTGCACACCACTTTACCAAGCTTGCGGACACGCTCCTCGACTGATTCTTCCTCAAGAATGGTCAACTCTAGCACCATTTGGCATGCCTCCTCCATGAACTTAATTATACGCTTGTTTTTGTCAATTACCTCAGTCACGATAGAGATGGAAGAGTCTCGTTGTAGGGCCATTTGTTCGTTATTAATCCTTTGCTCGCTGATCACCTATAGAGCACGGTGCTCACGAGCCCTCTGCTCCATGATCACTCCATCCTATAGTAGGTGGAGCACCTCACCAGGGAAAACTGCCCAGTTCAACTCCACTCCCTTGAGGGCATTGACAATGGGCCTGCCAGCATCATTCTCTATGGTAATGCTCAATCGAGAAGCACTATCGCATTGGAGACCTTCGCATGCAGCATCTCTGCAACTTCTGAAGTGCTGATACCAAGGTTGGTGCACACTGTGCCAGCCTATGATACGTGGGTCTGCAACTCCTGCAGACCTATCTATATGGCCCCTAATATTAGTTGCTGTTGTTTCTCAAGCTATTTTAGGGCCTCTGTAGTGACATCCCGCACTGTGTTTCCAATGTCGTACAAATCAGCCTCTGTGAGGGTGATTAGGTCCTGCGACGTCTTAGTGGCCTTGGATTTCTTCCTCGACCCTTCTTTCTCTTGTTCCCTTGGATGCTTGATGTCGGAAGACGTTTCCTGTGGGTCCATACTATACTACTCTATTTCCTCATCCATTTCTTCCTTGGCCTCGGGTGAAGGCGACCTCACGCCTTTGTCATAGCCCTGCTCTATTCCACCTATTTGCTTCTTCGTCTACTAAGCAACAACACACTCCACCTGGGCCTTGTCAACAACCTCCTTCTTCCTCTTTTTGGTCAGCTGCGCCATTTGGAGCTTGGTCTCCTCCTTCTTGCGCTACATAGTGGACTTACTCTCTCCCACTACCAAGTCTAATGCAGTGTGCCATTCTGCCAACCAATGATCAAGCACTACATCAATTGCATCGTTCATTCCCAAGTAAGGCAATTCATACCATGTCTGTGTAGGGTCCTTCTGCACCCTAATTAACACATGGTGAAAAACTACCTTGAACTCTGTGCACCCTTCCAAGTTGGAAAACACAGTAGGTGACAACCACGGTTTGTGATTGATGGCCATGTGGATGTTCATCTCCATCAAGATCCAAAAGATATTGTTGTCCTTGCTGCGCTGTGCATTCTTCGTTGCCCATAGTGAAGCATAATTCGTTGCTTCTGGTAGGTCCGGCACAACTGAGGGGGATTGACTGTCCTCTGGTAGCTCCCATGCTACCAACACAATAGAAAGCGAGAGCCATGCATAGTGGAAAGTCTTGCTCAGCTCCTATGCCTCGCGGGAGTTCGCAAGGAACTCACCGCAGAGATAGTGTGGCCAATTGAACTGGACTCCTTCAGCACATTGGACTGCTAACATGACAACAGGTGTGGGAAAATCATCTATTTGACACTTCCTCATCACCATTCTGGCCAAAATCTGGGTGGCCACCTTGACTACAAGGTCACTGATACTTGAGATGGAATTTCCCCGCGACTTCTTTACAAGTTAAAATTTTTCCTTCATGACCTCCATGAAGGCCTGCTCGCCACCTTTTCCACCAAATATCATGGCCAGATTTTCTCCTATGTAGGGAAGTCGCGTGATCCTATGGATCAATATATTGGTGATGGGTGTTGGCTCCTCCAGCGACAGACACCAATCATCCACCAAGCATAGTAGCTACTTGATGACCAAGATTGTAATTGGGGTGCAGTTGTAGTGAAGCACCCATAATAGGTTACGCAAACCTTCCTTGTCTACTCCCCTGAGCTAACTCCATAGTTCCAATGCGGTCATCCCAGTGGTTGTGTCAATAATGCAGCACATCTGTTGCTCAGTTACCAGGTGTAGGAACTTCTCATGGTCAGCTAAGTCCTAGTCTTCCAACTTTAACAATGGAACCTGCCCCAAGCACGATCCTTCAAAGATAGTGTCATCCGACAACAAGGGGTTTGCAAGGGGACCTTACTCTCATCAATGTCCTTCGAAACCTTGGTCTTGCCCTTGTGTAGAGGGACATACTCAGGAAACTAAATAATAGGGTCAAAACCCTAGACTTCAACTTCCCCCATGTCGATCCCCAAGTCCTCATCATCCATCGGGATGTATTCAATTTATTCCCCCTCTGGCTTTAGGTTAATGGCTTTACCCTTTTCTTGTGCGGCAAGCTTGTCCTTTGGTGGGTTTCTTCAGGGTGATGCACACACTAGCATTGCAGTCTGCTTACCCTTTTTATCCTTCGCACTCTCCTTGGTTGGGGTTAGATCGGTCTCAGTGTCATGGTGATTTGAGAACTCCCGTTAATACTTTAGCAACCTCTAGAGCAGCTTCCTTTGCCTCCATATCAACTTCTGGTACAACCCCCTTAGTTGTCATTGCTTCAGTGTCTATAGCTTCTGCGAGTGTCGAAATGACACTATTCAATAGTTCTTGTGTCTCCTTTGATAATTTTTTCAAAGAAAAACTCACTATCAGGGCTTCAAAGAATTCATTGTTCATGTGCACCTTAGAGATCAAAAACTCAATTCTCAAAATGTCAAGTTCTTTTTACTAGGTAGCCACCTGTAATTTATATGGAATTTTGAATTAAAATCCAACCGTTCCCCCCACATTCAGTTCATTAATGCCAGATTGGTAGTAGATTGTCAAGGATCTAACCCATAAATTTCATCTTAAATGCTGGCCACATGCTCCTTTTGGCTGTATTTCTACTATTAAATCATGAACAGTGACTTTAACAGTCACTTTTTGGTTGACCTACATGATTTCTCCTGATGTAGCACAGCTCACTTCGCGCTATCACAAACCCTACGACACTTCCTTGCTTCACACAATCCTCCAATCACGCAACTCCCTGACTCGGGAAATGTAGTTTATAGTCCCATGCCTCCTTTTAGCTACTTGGAGCGCTAAGACTATGCTACCCTCATATAGTCGCATGGCCAGACCATAGGTGTATGGCTTCAATCAACTACCATTCACCTTTCCTTTGAAGGGATCTCCATTCAATTTGACCAACTGAACTACTCCACTGTCGGTAATTTCCTTAATGAGATAGGGCCATAACCAGTGCATTCGGAACTTCCCTAGAAATTTATCAAACTTACTGTCATATAACAAAACCATATCATTTACCTTAAAGGTACACAACTTAATGTGTCGATCATGCCATGATTTTTCGCACTACTTTTGGACCTATTAGTGAAATCGATCTAGAAATATCTCTTCCTCAAGCTCAGCCAGTTTCACAAGCCTCTCTTTCAGGGCTCCGCAATCCATCATACCCATTAGTGCCACTATGCACAGACTAGGCACAATGCATTCTATGGGCATCACTACTTCAACACCATAAACAAGCCTAAAGGGTGTCTGTCTAGTTAACTTCTTGCAAGTAGTCTGATAGGCCCATAGTATTGTGGGCATGCGTAGGTCCCAATCACTTCACTGAGCATTGCAGACCTTGCTCAACATGTTCTCCAACACCTTATTGAATGCTTCCAGCATCACATCATCCCAGTAATCTCCACTCTTTGTGAAATTGGACTCCGCCTCCGTACCAATATTTACCTGTTTTGTTTTTAGTGGCGCAGTTATATCAGGGTTCTAAATCTGTGGTCCCTCAACCTCACGGTGTCCCTCTATTTCAAGGATGTTAATCTTTCGCAGGTCCTCATTATCTTCTTTGGCAGTCACATTATAGCATTCCAGTGTGTGGCTTAGCTAAGTAGTCCAATAGGGTTGAATCACGTCCAAAGGATCCTACGATATCCTAAAGATTGCTGCTTTCACTTCTTGTAGTGCTTTGTCAATATAGTCAAACCTATCTTCAAAACTAAATTTCATTATGAATCCTTTGCAGATAATATCCCATTGACTTGTACCATGGCAGAGCTCTGTTTCCAAGTACCAGTTCATCGGGATGACATCCAAGGTGTGACAGAACAAGTGCACCTATTCCAGTTGGGGCTTCGCTCCATAAGCCTGAGCCCATTTGGCAAAGTATGCACATGGATCATCCCTCCCATCATATTTGTCTATCATTATTACCCTTGGATTACCAAAGTGTGTTCTCATCATCCTCCTACACTCACGCCAAACATCAAAGCTACCCTTGTGCGTACCCCACCACCTTGCAGGCGTAGTGCGCAGTGCTTAATCCAAAGCCTAAAAGCATTGCTTTTCTAGTACCTCCATCTCAAGTGCATCCAAAAATATATCTATATCATTCAGGCCATCATAAGTGGGCAGATTTCTGACCTCTTATGACACACAACACAACCACCAGCTCATCATGTTACAACTTAGCATGGTTACTTAATGTAGCCGATTTTTCCAGCACTCTAATTCTTCATCAAAGTATGAGGTGGAAGAACTCTCACGATCCCATGTAATTCATCCATCTGCTATTGGATTCACCCAAACTTGGTCTCATGCTATTATCTTATATATGCAGTCCAAATCGTCATCACTCTCATAATCGCAGACTGGTTTAGTATAGCGCGACCCTTCAGCAGGATTTAGGGGTACTATTATGCGGAGTGATTTCTTCTCAAATATCATCTTTCGCTTCTTTAGGCTGATCACCCTGTTCATGTCAGTAGCCCAATAAATGCCAAGGAGTGCAGGGTAGGGGTTGTTGTCATCGACAATTTCTATTACTTCAAAGTCAGCGAACGCGCTCGTGCCTTAAATTGTTGGAAATAATACTGAGAGGGGGGGTGAATGAGTATTATCAAATTCTTTTCAATATGCCTTCATTAATTTATTGATCTTTAACTTGTATATAATAATGAGCATGAAACAAGAAAAATAGATAGTCACACCAAAGAACACCAGATATAAGGTGGAAACCCAATGTGGGTGAAAACCACTTGCTGCAATATGTCTATATCTTCTTTCAATTAGAAACACCTTTTACAATGATTTTGTACTGGTGCAGTCCTTTACCAGTACGCAGGCTGCAACCTGCAGAGAGCTCCAACTCTCTCTCGTTTTCCAGTCTCTCCTGGAAGGGAGCTACAACCCCCTACTTCTTTTCTTTCAAGGACCACTTTTCATAAATTTTCAAACTGGATCCAAGAACAAATAATCATGCAAATCACCCAAACTCCTTATACAATCAATGAATCACCCAACTTCTCAGAATGCTGTAAAAATACAGATAGTACCAGAAATATAAACCCAGAACTCTGCAACAACAGATAAAAGATAACCAACAAATGTTTTAAGATAGATCCGCAGTTTTTCCTTATCTGGACTGCGTGACTCCGCACCCCGCCTTCTGTTTTCTTGCGTATCCACGTAGAGCGTCTTCTGCTTCACTGCGTATATCCGCAATTCACCTTTAGTCTTGCTGCATACTACTGCTATGCATCCACACCCTCTTCTTCAATCGCGCCGCGTAATTCTAAGTACCTTCGCAGGCTTTCCTTTATCGTGTCGCGTACCTGTGATCTTGCTCCACACTTGTTCTTTCAGCTCGCCGCGGGCATCCGCACTGTGCCCTTCTGTTGAGCCGCATACCTCTACTGTATCTACACACTGCGTCTTCGACTGTGCTGCGAGCCCCCGCACTGTGTTGTTCTGAGAACCACATACCACCGCATAGCACCTTACACCGAGCTACGATCCTCCGCACCTGAACAGTGAAATACCTGTGGACCTTTGATTTGAACCGAATTAACAAACCTCCGAAGAGCCACTGACGGTTAGATGCCCAGATTTGATCATGTACCTGAGAGATCACACACTATAGATTCACTTTCAACTTCACTTTTATATAGATCAAGCTTTTTAAACCGATAACCCAATATTTCAGATCTTAAGATATTCAGTTTGCAAAGATGCCTTAGCCAAGTGATCTACTTCCCTATTTATAGTCAAGCCCTTATTCACACCATGGGACAAAACCATCAAAAAACAATACAAGGGATCCAAACCGCGGCTAAAATAGATCCTATACCACGGGCCAACACCATAGCATCAGAAATGGTGGGCTAAATACCACGGGCCAAACATAAGAAACCCCACGTGAGCGCGCTTTTTACTGCATGGAAGTGTGTGCACTGGGGTCCGCACCTTCTGTTCGGACAACTTGCGTACATGACCGCAACTTTCTGAATGGCATACCTGCGGTTCTGCGCCTTTTGAATTGTATACCTACGAACCTCTTACTTTCATTATTTTGAGAGCCTGAATAGACCATTGCCACTTGAGTGAGTTGCCATCAAGTACAACACTTGTATCATAGAGTCATAGAGCCATACAAGAATCATAATGCCAACAATATCCCCCTTTGGACTTATTGGCAACCTCAAGATCCTCAACTTCATTCTCCCCCTAAGAAGATGCTCCCCCTGACTATAAACTAGATCTGCAAAGAAGAATCATAATCCACCAAACACCATAAACGACCATGAAAGAGATAGAGACATATTGCAGCCATAATGCCAACAATGCATTATATGCTCCCCCTGAACCTGTGGCATTTGATCTTCGACCGATCAGTAAACTAGCACATGTACGCATATACCCAGATGAACCTTGCGTACAACCAAAACTTAGAAGAGATTCAACAACAAGATGATGCATCAACAATCCCCAGCTTTTGCCTGAGGTATTCAAAAGTCTCCCTGGGCAGAGGTTTGGTGAGTATATCAGCAACTTGTTCCTTAGAAGGAACATAATCCAACTTGACCTTTTGTTCAAGCACTTGTTCTCGGAGAAAATGATACTTGATCGGTATGTGCTTGGTCTCTGAATGCATGACTAGGTTCTTTGAAATGTTGATTGCACTTGTATTATCACATAAGATGGAGATAGGTGGTGTACAAGTGATTTGAAAATCCTGCAAGGTCTACATGCATCCAAAGAAGCTTGAGTGAAGCAAGATGCAACACAACATATCTAACTTCTCAGCTGTAGACAAGGCAATCGAACTTTGTTTCTTGCTGAACCAAGATACTAATGTGGAACCCATAAAGAATGCACCACCACTTGTGCTCTTCCTGTCATCCACGCTTCCGGCCCAATCTGCATCTGTATAAGCATGAAGTGTGAGATCTATATCTCTGGGATACCATAAGCCATAATTTTGAGTCCCTTGAAGATATTTGAAGATTCTCTTTACTGCCTGAAGACGAGTTTCCTTTGGATTTGCCTGAAATCTTCCAACTATTCCCACTGCATGCATGATGTCTGGTCGGGTACCTGTCAAATAAAGTAGACTTCCAATCATAGATATGTAGGTTGGTTGATGCACTACTGCTGATTCATCATTTGCACTGAGGTTACATCCTGTGACCATGGGAGTACATACTGGTTTTGCATCTTCCATGCCATATTTCTTTAAAATCTGCTTGAGATACTTGGTTTGAGACAAGAAGATCCCTCTTTCCTTTTGTTGGATTTGCAAACCAAGAAAATATGTTAGTTCTCCAAGTAAGGACATTTCGAATTCTTTCCGGATCACCAAGGCAAAGCTTTGACTCATAGCTTCTTCATTGCTGCCAAAGATAATGTCATCTACATACACAACAAGTATTAGCAATTTGTCATTTTCAACTTTTATATAAAGATTGTTATCTGCTGATCCTTTTGAAAAACCTTGTTGATGAAGATATTTATCCAAATGATAGTACCAAGCCCTTGGAGCTTGTTTGAGCCCATAGAGAGCCTTTTTTCAATCTGCATACAAGATTTGGATCATTTCCAAGAATGAACCCATCTGGTTGTTCAATGTATACTTCTTCTTCCAAGTCTCCATTCAGAAAGGCTAATTTCACATCCATTTGAAATACTTTGAAGTTTTGAAAACTTGAGAGAGCAAGGAACATTCGGATGGCCTCAAGTCTTGCAACGGGAGCAAAGGTTTCTTCAAAGTCTGTTCCTTCTTGCTGCTCATACCCTTTACAAACAAGCCTGGCCTTGTTTCTAATTACTTCTCCATTTTCATTCAATTTATTTTTGAAGACCCATTTTGTTCCGATAACATTCTTATCCTTTGGTCTAGGAACCAGTTCCCAAGTGTTGTTCCTTTCGATTGGCTCAAGTTCTTCATCCATTGCTTTTATCCAACATTCATCTTTGCATGCCTCTTTCACATTTTGTGGTTCAGTAGAAGAGAGTAATGCCAAATAGCTTGAGGCTTCTGCAACTGTTCTTCTTGTTTGTACACCTGCTTCTTTTTGCCCCATATTCTGAGATTCTGGATGATTTTTCTGAACATATCTGGATGGAGTCTTTTCTTCTATTCTTGTCTGCTCCTCTGGTTCTTCTTGAGGTTCTTCATTATTCAGTTATTGAGGGTAGCCTTCATCTTCTTCGATGTCTTCATGATGTACTTGTCTAGGGATGTATCCCTTCTTATCAACCACTACATCAATGCTTTCAACAATTCTGCCAAGTCTTTTATTGTAGCACTTGTATGCTTTGCTATGTGGAGAGTAACCAAGAAGAATGCCTTCATCTGCTCTAGGTTCAAGTTTGCCAAGCTGCTCATCAGTATTCTTAATATAGCATTTGCTCCCAAAGATTTTGAAGTGCTTTACCGAAGGGGTCTTACCATTCCAGAGCTCATGAGGAGTTTGAGTGCTGTTCACCCGGACATTTGTTTTGTTTAGAATAACAACCGCAGCATGAGCAGCTTCACCCCAGAAGTTGCGGGAGTCCCTGATTCATCAAGCATAGCACGGGCCATTTGTTGGACTGTTCTGTTCATTCTTTCCACAACTCCATTTTGCTGAGGAGTTCTAGCTGTAGAGAATTCTCTTCTTATCCCATGTTCTTCACAGAAATCAAAAAATTCCTTTGAGGTAAACTCCCCACCTCTGTCGGATCTGAGGCACTTAATTTTGTGACCCGATTCATTTTCAGCCAAGGCTTTGAAGGCTTTGAATATTTCGAATGCTTCATCTTTGTGCTTCATAAGTCCTAACCAAACAAACCTGGAGAAATCGTCAATGAATAATATCAAGTATTCTTCTCCTCGAGGTGTTCTTTTTCTGAAAGGACCGCATGTATCTATATGTACTAGCTCAAGAGGCATGCTAGCTGATCCTTCCTTCTCTGGAAAGTTAGTTCTTGTTTGTTTTCCAAACTGACATGATTTGGATATGGTGTTGTCAGGAATTTTGAAATCTGGAAGATCGCGAACTGCCTGATATTTTCATGCTTTCCTTATTTGTGAAAAGCTTAGATGTCCCAACCTCCGATGCCATAACCAGTGCTCATCATCCTTGCTTAGATAGCATTTTTGTTGTCCTTCTTCAAATATGTACAGATCATTTGGAGTTCTTTTGCCTTTGATCACTGTTTTACCTGTATCAAGATCACAAAGAAGACATCCATTTGATCTGAATATCACCTCGGTTCTTTGATGACACATCTGACTGACACTTAGAAGATTATGTTTCAATCCATCAACATACAAAACATTTCCATCCTTGACCTTTTCTTTTAACTGAGCAATACCTTTTCCTTTTATAGTTGCAGGAGTATCATTTCCAAAAGAGACTTTCTTCCCTTTTTCTAGATCAGAATATGACTCAAGTTTTTCTTTATCACCTGTCATATGCTTCGAACATCCACTGTCAATGTACCATAGATTTTCCTGTCCCTCTGCATAAAATGCTATCCCACATCTTTCTGTTTGTGGTTCCTTTATTCTCCATGTTTGGTGCTTGAGGCTTGTTCCTTTCTCTGCTGAAACCTGCTCCTGCATTCAAAGTCTTCATGACCAAAGTTATTGCAAATAGAACATTCAACTTCATTTTGAAGAACCGAAAAGTTGTTATAGGTCCTTTTTGTAATCTTGATCATACTTCTTTCTTTTTGAGCTTCCTAGTCATGATTGTTTTATACGCAACACATTGAGTTGCCTTGTGACCAAAGTTATGGCAAGAGAAGCATTGTCCATTGAAGAAACTTCTGTGGTTATCGAATCTACCAGCCAATTGATTGTAATCTATTTTGTCATCTATTTTTGAAACAAATTGAGAAGTTTTTACCTCTGGTTGGTTGTAGCTTTTGTTCACCCTTAAGATGGATTGCCCCTGATAGTCTCTGTTTGCAATTCGTCCCTGCTTTACCTGATGGTCTTCATTGTGCTTTTTCTCATTTCTTCTTGTTGCATCAAGATAAATTTTTGAGGTGGATGCTTGAGAAGTTTCTC
>APFE030545147.1:71193-96656 GCA_000404065.3 Pinus taeda | reverse complement strand
AATGAACAATTCTTGGATGATACAAATGAAAAGACCTCCTTTCTATATATAGGAGTCTAAGGGGTCATAACATAACCAGAGCCGACATAACAATAATATGTAAGGGCACAATAATAATAATAGTGGGCTTCTATGGGGCACAATAGTAACAATATGGGCACTACATGGGTACATCAATATAATAAGTGGTTTGTACTAATAACAATAAGGGGTGACACTAGTAGTATAGGGGCCTAACATGTTCCACCTTATCTCTTCTTGCACCAAGTCAGACCACAATCGATCCCAATTTAGTAGCTTATCCCTCCCTTTTACCGAGTCTTTGTAGTTGTGACAGCTCTTGGTAAGGCATAGAAGTGATAGGCTTACCAGATCATCTTCAACAACTGTAATACCAACACTCTGAAGTTCATCTTGACATTAGGTGAACGTACTCAGGTACTATGTTATTGTGTCTCCCTTCTCCATCTTGATTTTCCAAATCTTGTCCTTCGGTGCCAGCTTCTTGCTGTCACTGTTATTCTAAAAAAAGTTTATTAAGGCTTTCCACATTGCATATGGGATATCCTTCTCATGGAGATTCGATACAATATGATCTCGAACTCCTTCTAGTATGACCCTCCTCCTTTGCCACACATTTATTCCATATTTCCAGATCTTGAGCATCAGTTTTTGCAAGCTTAGGAATATCATTATCTATGAATTATTTCAGCTCGTTATCTTCCAACACTGCTTCAATCCAGTCCTTCCAAGAAATATAATTCGAGCTACCCTCAAGAGCATACTCGAGTCTCTATCATAGAATGACATCTTGCTGGATCTGAATAATGATACTGCAAATTTGATTTACCTGCGAAGACAAACTGTTATATACCTAGGGGGGATAAGATGGGGTACAAAGGAAGGTACCCAAGGGAATAATGTAATAATGGGATGGGCCATAGTAATAAATAAGGTGGTTAACCCATATCATGTAAGGGACCACAAGTGGTAGTAATAATGTAATGGGCCCATGGTATTAGATAGATGGTATTGAGGGAACCATGGTAACGACCCATGGTATTGTATGTATGAGACCTATAAAGACGCTAGAGACTCCACATTGAGGGATGTCAAGGATTATTGTATGTACAGGCATATGGCTTATGGAGTGTTCTCCTTCCTTAAGGAGTGAATGTATGGTGTTGCCCTACCTTAAGGGTTTTGATCAATAAATTGAATCATTTCTATCTATATTCAGATCTTGTTATGTTTGGGTTTATTTATATTATCATATATTTCTGGGTCATATCTATAACAAGTGGTATCAGAGCAATTTCTTGGGCAAAAGTGGAGATTTTTTTTTTTGTTTTTGTAGGAATTTTCTGGGGTGGCGAGTTTGTAGATCAGATCTGTATGTTTTGGGGGAAAATATGCAAAATCTAATTGCATATCTATATTCTTTGTCAAAAAATACCCGATTTCAAAAAAAAAATCGGCCAAATCGGAGTCTGGATGAGGGAGATATCGCTAATCTAAAAATTAGTGGTGTTGTAGACAATTTTTTGGGTAGCAAGTTTGCAGCACAGATCTGGATGTTCTGGTGTAAAATTTGGAAAATTTAATTGCAGATCTAGATTCTTTGTGAAAAATTACCCAATTTAAAAAAAAAACGGCTGAATCGGAGACCGGAGGAAGGAGATATCGCTGATCTAAAAATCAGTGGTGTTGTAGACAATTTTTCGGGGCAGCTAGTTTGTGGTGCAGATATGGATGGCCTGGTGCAAGATCTATAGAATTGAATTGCAGATCTGGATTCTTTGTGAAACATACCCAATTTCAAAAAAAGAATCAGCTGAATCGGAGTCCGGATGAGGGAGATATCGCTGATCTAAAAATCAGTGATGTTGCAGACAATTTTTCGGGCAGCGAGTTTGCAGCACAGATCTGGATGTTCTGGTCCAAATTTGCAAAATATAATTGCATATCTGGATTCTTTGTGAAAAATTAACCGATTAAAAAAAAAAAAACAGCCGAATTGGAATCCAGATGAAGGAGATATCGCTGATCTAAAAATCAGTGGTGTTGCAAACAATTTTTCGGGTAGCGAGTTTGCGGCGCAGATCTAGATATCTTGGTGCAAGATCTATATAATCTAATTGAAGATCTAGATTATTTGTGAAAAAATACCTGATTTCAAAAAAAAATCAGTCGAAACAGAGTCCGGATGAGGGAGATATCGCTGATTTAAAATCAACTAATTTTCAGCAATTCTTTGTGACGGTGGGACAATTGTAGCATGGATCGGCGATTCTAGTGCCTAGATCGGGGTTTCCGCAACATGGGAAGATGTAGAATGGTTGTTCAATTTCTGAAAATAGGTCATAATAGGGATTCTGAACAATATTGACGAAATTGTGGCCATTTCAAATTTTTACCAAGTAAGTGAATTTTTTTCAAAACCCTCTTCATGGCGGTTCCATGTTTTACAGGAAAAGATAATGGTGCTACTATTGAAAAATACATAAAGCAAACTAAGTTGCTATGGGCAAAAAATTGGAAGGATTCAGTGTGGCTTAATTTCAGAGATGAGGCTTACAAATGGTATTTCTCACTTGACGACAAGTAGTTGTCCAAACTTTCAGATGCAGAATTTGAAAGAGTCCTTTTAGACAAATGGTCTCGGACTAGAAAAAAGGAGAATGAGGCATGTAAAGGGTTATTTTTACAAGTGTCTCCTTATTGCAGGTTCATGGATTGATTCAGAAGGAGAAAATCATTGTATCTATAAATCCTAGTTGCAAGCATAATTTTATGAATGTTAATTTGGTAAAAAAATTTCAAGTTCCAGCAAAACACATTGAAAACACACAGGTGAATAATGAGGATGTTCAATTGTATAAGGATTTGAAGATTTATATGGATAAGTATGTGTTGCATGGTGATTTTTATACTTCAGAGATGGATAGTATGGATGTTGTTTTGGGATATCCTAGGATGGAATCTGTGGGTACTATCAATATTAATGTGCAGAAGAAATTCCTGAAGCTCTGGTATAAAAAGAATAAAATTACATTACAGGATATTTCCATCAATAAACAGGTAGAGTCCACGAAGGTTGACGTAGAAGATGTTCCAGGGACTGACATATCAGATGATGAGCCATTGATGATTGACAATTAAACACAAATAGAGGCTAAAGAAGAAAAGGATACATGTGTTGATACATCAGATGAGGGCTTAGTGGTTGAAGTAATATTGGAAGATAAGACACCACAGCAAGCACCACAGCAGGGTGAATTAAAGAAAAAGACACAGTGGGTTAAAACTTCAACATATCATCACCCACATCACCCTGCAAGAAAACAACCAACAAGATGGCAACCAATTAGCCACAAGGAAAATAACCCCCACATGACAGATAGAGAGGAGCGAATATCCACCTACTACACATCAGCATAGAAGAGCTATCACGGTCAACTTCCATCTCAAGCGAGTGAGGCACCAGCGAGATCGAGGGTTCACCTTTCCCTTGGATGGCTAGATGCACGTGCATGGTACCAGTGGACTACTCTTTTGAGTAGATCTTATTATCTGTGTTCTTCCCATGTTTCAGGGACGAAACATGCTAAGGGGGGTGGAATGTTATATACCTAGGGGGGATAACATGGGGTACAAAGGAAGGTACCCAAGGGAATAATGTAATAATGGGATGGGCCATAGTAATAAATAAGGTGGTTAACCTGTATCATGTAAGGGACCACAAGTAGTAGTAATAATGTAATGGGCCCATGGTATTGAGGGAACCATGGTAATGACCCATGGTATTGTATGCATGAGACCTATAAAGAGGCTACAAAATCCACATTAAGGGATGTCAAGGATTATTGTATGTACGGTATTGAGGGAACCATGGTAATGACCCATGGTATTGTATGCATGAGACCTATAAAGAGGCTACAAAATCCACATTAAGGGATGTCAAGGATTATTGTATGTACAAGCATATGGCTTGTGGAGTTTTCTCCTTCCTTAAGGAGTGAATGTATGGTGTTGCCCTACCTTAAGAGTTTTGATCAATAAAGTGAATCATTTCTATCTATATTCAGATCTTGTTATGTTTGGGTTTATTTATATTATCATATATTTTGGGTCAGATCTATAACACAAACTCAAATTCTTCTCTTCTATTGTGATTCCTGCTCTAATACCGTGTAGAAATTTCTTTTAGATTCAAACTGATTATGTAATATGCTAAAAAAAAGACTCGAATCTACTCTACTCATCAGGCGAAATAATTAATTGATCGAGAAATCACAAAACATGACTCAAGATTCAATCACATATGCTTAGAGATTTATTTAAGGGGAAAGTTTGGTGCTCAAAACCCCTTCCTTTTGTATATTGCATTAGATCAGAAAAATAGATAACATTTACAATGGTTTCTCAAGACTGAGTAACCTCTGCACTAACACAATCTACCTCATTGCCTCACAAGCTCACTCTAGCCAATACTTAGCCTATTTTGCTGCTTGTTAAGCTCCTATTTTCTTGCATTGTTTCTTAAGGAATTAGCCCCTTATTCGTTAGGGAAATCCCCATCCTGAATTGCACAATCTCTATAGGCCCTTCTATGAATGCATGCACCACCTCTACAACTCAGAAAATTATATAGCTGATAATACATTGCCCTTGAAATACAATCTCAACTGGGTAACTTGAATTTCATGCATGCATGAGTTAATTATGGCTGATTTATCAGTAGTTGAACACATGAAGTTGCACAACACTGTTAGACCTCCTACTAGTTCCTCCAATAGTTGGAACTAGTTCACTGGCATTAGCTCAGTTTAACTGAGTTAAACTATTACAACTCAAATTAAACTCAACCTAGGATCC
This sequence comes from Pinus taeda, assembly GCA_000404065.3. Lineage (NCBI taxonomy): Eukaryota > Viridiplantae > Streptophyta > Pinopsida > Pinales > Pinaceae > Pinus > Pinus taeda. The sequence continues at coordinate 91,778 of APFE030545147.1, read as the reverse complement.
TAAAATTTAGGAGACACTCTACATAGCTCAAGTTATGCCCTCAACTCAAATTAACTGAGCCAACTAAGTGAAATTAATTTAGTTAACTCATTCTTGTTGCCTTTTGATGTGGAATTACAATTTTCTCCTAATTTAATTTAAGGGAAAATTAAATCAAAATTTTATTGTTTCCATTTTCAACACAAAGAGCATCAACCTTAATATTTGATAGCATTTCGTACAAACTAAATTGTTGGTAGGACGCTAATGCTACCAACAATCATTCAACTTCACAAACTCTCCTTATCAAGCTATTACTTCAACTATGGTTCCAAGAAATTCCAATTCCTTACGATTATCAACATCATGTGATGGACTCCATTTGGTTTCATAAATCCTTCTAAACATAGTTATAACATAAATATATAAATGTGTTTACTCTCATAATGAAGTGGAATAATTCATTATTTAACTCCACGATGTGTTGCGTGGATTCACATGTTTAAATTCATGGTGGCCAGATGCATCATCAGATTTCTTAAATTAAATCAATGCTTAAAATTTTTTCATACACAACTGACCATTGTTAAAATTTGGGTACCAAAGGTCAAGTGATTCCCTAAGGCTTTGATCTTTGGCCTAGGGAAAAGTGTCCAAATTGATTTGTACTTTTCTCCTAAAGTTACTTTATAAGTGGTAAAATCAATTTAATTTAAAAGTGATTTTATAAGTGGTAAAGTTACATTCTAATTTAAAAGTGACTTTATAAGTAGTAAAGTTACATTCTAACTTAAAGGTTACTTTATTAAATTTGATGAAGAGTTAGAAAGTGAAAAAGTGACTATGGAGATAAAAGGCTAAGTGGGTCTTTATTTAAGTGGGTGAGTTAAAAAATATAAAGTGAGAATTAAATGCACATTTATTTTCATCCCTAAATCTAAATGAATCTCAGCCATTAGATCTTAGGGTAACCCAAGGTGTCATATAGAGAGTAAAAGGAGAAGAGAAGAGGAAAATATCATTCATTGTCTCATGAGCATTTGAGAGAGAGAAGAGAGCACAAGGATAAAATTTCTAAGCAGTGAGGAAGTGAAGGAGAGTAGCAAGAAGACATTTCAGCAAATTTTGGTAGCAACATTTATTGGCAAGCATCCCAAGGAAAAATCGTACAACAGGAGAAAGGCACAAAAATCGAGGAAGAGGGACAACAACAAGGGCACAAATTTCAAGGTAGATTTGGGCATCATTTTCGAGGCAACCGTACTGCTGAAATTTGTATGGTCCATACAGTTTGTACAACATGTTATGGGCATGTTTTTCAAGGTAGGCCATACAACATTTAATGTTGTTTTATTGCTGGAAATTTAATGTTTTGGCTATTTGCTAATTGTCACGATTTTCGAGGTGGAGTTCAAGCACGGAAATCAAGATAAGTTGTAATTTGTTGTTGCTGGAATTTTTTACTTTGTATTTTAGTTTCTCTACAATAACATTTTTAGAAATAAAGAAGAGCTCTCAAATTGGTTTTCCCCAAGAATTGTAGGGGGTTTTCTAGGGTCACATTGACCAAAAATCACTGTGTTATTTTCTGTGTGTGGCTGTCATAATTTTGTTGTGTTTTATTTCTGCAATTTTAGAAGTTCTAAAATCTCTAATTTTGTGTTTTTAGAAAATTATTGTCATTTCCAGATTTTAGAATCTTTATCATGCTTGGATTTCAAACTAAATGCATGGAGTGATAAGGAAAATTGATAACTAGAGTGGGGGTTGAAATTTCTTCAGGGTATCATAGCTTAGTTGGTTGAAAAGTGCAGTTTGGGACAACAAAGTGAAAATTAGAACAAGTTGATTTTTACATAGAAAACATAAACCTTTACCATAGATTTTAAAATTTCAGTTTGGTAGGACAGTGAAACATGTCTTTGGGTTTGAGAGTTGAGGATAGGTTGGATGGGCAGAACAACTACATTGCATGAAAGGAGAGAATACAGAGCATCTTTGAGGAAGCATAAGTCTATGGCATTATGGTAAATACCACACAGAAAAACTAACCCTGTACAGTTGGCAAAGTTTAACAAAAAAATGCTAAGGAAAAAGGATTGATTCTGGAAGGAATCAAATACCATGGCATTCCTCATGTGAGAGGAAAGACTTATGCAAATGAGATGTGGACAACCTTGACCAATCTTTACAAGAGCTCAAATGAAAATAGAAAAATGGTACTAAAGGAGAAACTGAAGGCCATTAAAATGGCTAAGACTAATAGTGCTAATACATACCCCACAAAAATCACTTCAGTGAGAGATGAGTTTGCAACCGTAGGTGAGATCATTTCAACCACTGAGTTAGTGAGGATTGCTTTGAATGGTCTTCCCAAGACTTGGGAGAATTGTTTCGATGGCATTGTTGCACAGGAAAACCTTCTTGATTGGGAGAGGTTGTGGGATGATTTCATTCAGAATGAGATTAGAAAGAACCATCTTGGGGAAGCCAAACAGTTGGAGGAGGATGACAATGTGGCATTGTTAGCAAGAGGCAAGAAGGGTAGAGCAAAGAAGCAAGCTTCCAACAGTGGAGGCAAAGGAAAAGGTAAAGGAAAGAAACAAAACAAGGAGAAGGACTATTCCAAAGGAAAATGTTGGAATTGTCAAAAGTTGGGACACTTCGCTATTGTGTGTTTGAAGAAGAGGAATAAGAAAGGGAAAGACAAATCTATGGCAGCTTCTGCAGAGATAGCAAGCTTCTTAGAGAGCTTTGATCGAGAGTTTGGGTTGATAGCTTGTGATGCCACTAGTGTAGGATCACTTGTCATACAGGATCAGAGGGAGTGTGCATTCCCTGCTACTACTAGAGCATCTTCTAGCATTTGGTATGTTGACAGGGGCACTTCCTGCCACATGATAGGAGTCAGAGAGTAGTTCTCAGAGCTTTTAGAGGGTGATACTAATATGGAGGTAGTACTTGGTGATGATAGCCTATAGCTCAAAGACTTGTACGATAGCCAGGCCTTTACGTTGTACGTAAGATGAATGGATAAAAAGAAAGGTGCTAGAGCAATCGGTGTGAAGACGTTGACATTTGATAGGGGACCCAAACTTCCCTTGAAAGTGTTAGATGTTCTATATGTGCATGGAATGAAGAAGGACCTGATATTTGTCTCAACACTTGAGGATAGAGGGTATGATGTATTGTTTAGGAGAGGGCATGTGCTTATATATCCTAGGGGAACTCCAACTTCTTCAGCCAGAGAGATTGGTGTGTGCCATGCCAAGGTGTACAAGTTCTCATCCCAGCCCTTGATGGCATTGAGTAACAACACCTGAGATAGGACCGACAACAGATCTAGCAGCTCATAGCTATGTGAGATTTGGCACCATAGGATGGGGCACATGTATCATGGGGCATTGAGTACATTGTGGGAGATCACCATTAGTGTGCCAGATTTTAGTTCTGATCACCTTAATGTATGCAGAGGATGTGCTATGAGAAATTTTGCTAGATCCCCTTAGGCAGTAGTGATAGTAGAGTGATCGGGATCCTTGACTTGATTCATACCAATGTGAGTGGTTGGATGTCTCATGTATCCTTGAGTGGCTATGAGTATTATGTTTTATTCATTGATGACCACTCCAGGAAGACCTGGATTTATTTCTTGAAGACCAAGAGTGAGGTCTTCAAGTGGTTTCAAGAGTTCAAAGCTCTTGTGGAGACCCAAACAGGTAGGAAGATCAAGGTCCTCGAGTCAAACATTGGAGGGGAGTATACCCTTGGTGATTTTGTTGATTTTTGTGTTGAGGCAAGAAATAGGAAGGAGTTCACAATTCCTTACTACCCTCAGCAGAACGGGGTTGTAGAGAGGAAGAACATATCCATTGTAGGGGCTGCCAAAGCCATGCTTCATGATCATGGGCCACCTTTATATCTGTGGGCAAAGGCCTACAACACTACTATGTACTTGCAGAAGAGGAGTCCACATCATGCCTTGGGGAATGTGACTCTGGAGGAGGCTTTTTCTGAGAAGAAGCCTGATGTTGGGCACTTTTGTATCTTTGGGTGCCTTACATATTCCTATGTCCCCAAGGAGAATAAGACTAAGCTAGAGCCCACTATAGATAAGGGCATCTTTGTGGGTTATAGAGAGACCTCAAAAGCTTATGAGACTTATATTCCTGCATAGAGGAAAGTGGTTGTCAGGTGGGATGTGAAGTTCGAGGAGGAGAGAGCTTTTGGGAGGTCACAAGAGATAGAGTATCCAGAGTCACCAAACCCTCAGAGTAGCTGAGTCAGTCATAGGGATCCAGTGAGCAAGGATCGAGAGGTACATCGATTACAGTGTTAGTTCCATCAGTGAACAATGGTACTTTGACTCAGGTGGGTGGTTCTTTGGGTAGCATGCAAGGCAATCCACAAAGAATTTCACAGGGTAGTCCACTAATGGATAGTTTGCACAATACTTCAACATCTACAGGCACAGATTCAGGCATGAGGTTAGTTGGCATGCCTTCAGAAGTTCAAGCTTCTGATGATGAAGAGGATTATTTCACTTTGGTGGGAGAAGTATGCTCAAGGAAGAGGAAGCCCAAGTGGCTTCAAGGTACCTTGTGCAAGGCCACATCAGTTGCTGGGCCAAAGAGACAGGTTAGAGAGAGTAAACCACCTGAGCGTTTTTGTAGTTACATGGCATTGGTAACAAGCATTGTTGACTCTGAACCTTCTAGTTATGAGGAGGCAGCCTGCCAGCAGGTCTAGAGAGAGGCCATGATGGAGGAGTATTCTTCTATTATGAAGAACAATGTTCGGAAAGTAGTGTCGAGGCCTGAAGGTAAATCAGTTATTACTTCCAGATGGCTCTATAAGATAAACCACGTTGCAGATGATAGCATCAAGAAGTTCAAAGCTCAATTTTTGGCGAGAGGGTTCTCACAAGTAGAGGGAGCTGATTATGAGGAGACCTTCACTCCCGTAGCTTGATATACATCTATTCACTCCATTATACCAATTGTAGTAGAGATGGGTTGGAAGATCCACCAGATGGATGTGAAGATCGTATTTCTTAATGGCTTCATTCAGGAGGAGGTTTATGTTGAGTAGCCTTAGGGCTTTGAGGTGCATGGGAAGGAGTCCCATGTATGCATATTGAAAAAGGCACTCTATGGCCTGAAGCAGGCTCCCAGATCATGGTACTTGAGGATTGATACATACTTGCAGCAATTGGGTTTCACAAAGAGTGAGGCTGATCTGAACCTATACTTAATTGTGGTGAGTGAAGAGCCTCTCATTCTGGTGTTGTATGTTGATGACATAATCATCATTGGTGCAAAGAGACTCATTGAGGGCTGCAACAGAGATCTTTCTTCAAGGTTTGAGATGAAGGATATCGGATTGATGCATTATTTTCTAGGATTGGAGGTGTGGCAGGAGGAGGGGCATTTCTTCCTGGGACAAGGGAAGTACATTGTGGATATTCTTATTAGATTTCACATGGACTGCAAACCCATGTCTACACCTATGATCACTAACTAGAAGAAGCTTCACGCTTCTGATTCCCAGTTGGTGGATCCTAATCTATATAGAAAATTGATTTGTTGTTTGATGTATTTGGTAAAATCTCAACTAGATATATGTTTTGCATTTAACACTATGAGTTAGTTCACGTGTGAGACCAAGAGACTACACTGGGTGGTTGCGAAACACATTTTTCTTTAGTTGCAAGGGACTGTGGATTTTGGTCTAGATTATAGACAGGGTGATGGAGTGATAGGGTACATGGATTCAGATTGGGTAGGTTGTGCTTTAGATAGGAAGATTACTTTTGAGTGATGTTTTGGGTTGGGTTCGGCAGTTGTGTCATGGATCAGTCGGAAACAACAGTTAGTTGCATTGAGCTCAGTTGAGACAGAGTATATGGCTTCTAGTTTTACTAGTTGTGAGGCCATATGGCTTCGCAAGTTGTTGTTTGGTCTATTTGGTTAGGCATTGAGACCTTCAGTAATTTACTGTGATAATCAAAGTTGCATAAAACTCATGGAGAATCCATTTTTTCATGACAGGTCAAAGCATGTTGAGATCAAGTATCACTTCATTAGAGACTATGTTCGAAAGGGAGTTGTCAAGCTTGTGTACATTTCCATAAATGAGCAGGTAGAGATATTTTCATCAAAGACTTACCATTGGGTGTTGGCTTATGGGGGCCTGACCTAGGTTCAGCGTTAGTTAGCCAAACAAATCCCTACACTACTGGCCCTTTTGGCATTAGCCTGCAGAGTGTGGACTGAAGTCCCACCCGAAGCAGTATGGGGGGATGCTGAAAACAAGTTTCCAAACCCTTGAGATGGATGTGATGTCTGTTTATTCCAACTATACCTATCTTCACACAGGTTGCTTATCCTTCTGTTCTTCCCTTCAGTACCTGCGCGAACTGTTACAATCGGATTTCACGCATCCCTAACCAGGGGTTGATCTACTTTCGCACTTCTAGGGCAACGAACTATGATATTTCCCAAAATATGCTCAGAATATTACTTATATTATTAACACATTTTAGTTAGCTTCACATAAATAGATGTTCTTACGTGCGTCCACTTAACCAATATAGTTATACACATTTGTGCATCATATAAGTATTAGAAGTGAAATTCATACCCAATATAATAGATGCATAAACAGGAAATAAAGATGCAGGAATTATAGAACACTTCTCTTTATTGATAATTCCATATGATTATAGACTAGACTCGCCTTGCGCACTTAGTGGTAGGGTTCTGCACACTTAGCTGCAGAGCCTCTACCTACACTATGACCCAAACCTAGACTTCTGCTCCAAAAATATGACTCAATCCTTCATCATTTATTTCATATGATTGATTGTCTTAACTTACTTAGAGCTTCACTCTATTCATACAATCGTAGATCTTCTACAATTGACATTACATTATCAAAATAAGGGTGGACAACACTATAACTCTTTAACAATTACACACTCTGCAATCACAAAATGTGGAGTCTTTACATTATGATTACAAAAATTGGACCAAAATATGTGATTTAAGCGCCAAAACTTCCCTTAGGGGATCCCATGCCCAACGCGAGGCAAGCATGTCTACTTCAGAGATGAGATGAAAGTGGTGAGGAACACTTTCCTTAGTAAGAGGGAGTGTTAAAATTTGGGTACCAGAGGAAAAGTGGCTCCTTAAGGATTTGATCTTTGGCCTAGGGAAAAGTGTCCAAATTTATTTGTACATTTCTCCTAAAGTGACTTTATAAGTGGTAAAGTCAATTTAATTTAAAAGTGACTTTATAAGTGGTAAAGCTACGCTCTAATTTAAAAGTGACTTTCTAAGTGGTAAATTTATATTCTAATTTAAAGGTGACTTTATTAAAGTCGATGAAGAATTAGAAAGTGAAAAAGTGACTATGGAAATGAAAGACTAAGTGAGTCTTTATTTAAGTTGGTGAGTTAAAAAATAGAAAGTGAGAATCAAATGCACATTTATTCTCATCCCTAGATCTAAATGAATCTTAGCCATTAGATCTTAGGGTAACCCAAGGGGTCATTTAGAGAGTAAAAGGAGAAGAGAAGAGGAAAAGATCATTCATTCTTTCATGAGCATTTGAGAGAAAGAGGAGAGAGTAAGGAGAAAATTTATGAGCAGTGAGGAAGTGAAGGAGAGAAGTAAGATGACATTTCAACAAATTTGGGTAGCAACATTTATTGGCAAACATCCCAAGGAAAAACCGTACAACAAGAGAAAGGCACAGAAATCGAGGAAGAGGGACAACAACAATGGCATGAATTTCAAGGTAGATTTGGGCATGATTTTCGAGGTAGCCATACTACAAAAATCCCTATGGTTCATACAAAAATTTATGGGCGCATTTTTAGGGGTAGGTCATACAACATTTAATGCTGTTTCATTGTTGGAAAATTTATGTTTTCGCTGTTTGCTGATTGTCATGATTTTTGAGGTGGAGTTCAAGTACAAAAATCAAGGTAAGTAGTAATTTGTGGTTGCTAGAACTTTTACTGTGTATGTGAGTTTCTATGTAACAACATTTTTAGGAATAAAGAAGAGCTCTCAAACTAGTTTTCCCTAGGAGTTGTAGGGGGTTTTTCCAAGGTCACCTTGGCCAAAAATCACTGCGTTACTTTCTGTGTGTGGCTGTCATAATTTTGCTGTGTTTTATTTTTGGAATTTCAACAATTGTGAAATGTCTAAATTTGTGTTTTCCAAAAATTATTGTCATTTCCAAATTTTAGAATTTTTATCATGCTTGGATTTATAACTAAATGCATGGAGTGATAAGGAAAACTGATAACCAGAGTGGGGGTTGAAACTTATTCAACCTTCGAGCTAGGCGAATCCATTTTGTGTTTCATACTTTTAATACAATTAATTAGGTTTTGAATTTCAGAAGAGAACATAAATATTGTTTCAAAACGGATGCTTTGCCTCATAGAGTCATCTCATAGATCTCAATTGGGGTTATAAAGGAATTTGAATCCTAAAGAGATGAAATCTTTTGACTTCACATGAGAAGAATTTGAATCTTGAGGGATTTAATTGCTTGACATTACAACCATAACTTCACTTTACATGAAATAGACTTGATGTAATAATGGCTTACCTCCAATACAACTCCAATGGGTATTTTCCTTCGTGCATTCAAGTTTGTATCTCATCTAGGTTGACACTAATTACTCAATTTGATTTACCTTCTGATCTTGGTATCATTGTTACACATAATTTGATTCTTCCTTAACATCTCAAATATGGATTTCAATGCTTCACAATTTTTCCCCATTCACAACTTAGTCCAGGTTAGGAAATTTCCGAGTAGATTTCTTTCATCAAAGCTTACATGTTAAACTTTCTTAACACATTGATTTAGAATCAAAACAATGAAATTACCAAACCTCACGAGTTGACCATCTCTTCAACACATTTTCATGCAGTGAATTTAACTTAGTACTTGACCACAATTTCTAGAACAAACAAATATGTCGATATTGCTCAATGCAAATAAATTATCCCACAAACCATATTGAAATCCATTCAACGAGGTTTGATCTAGTATTTAAACACATAGCGATGCTTAATTCAAGCACGATACAATCAATATGCATAGTTTGACCAATTATGGAATCCATTGATTCCTTCAAAATCACACCAACAAATTCAAAACGTAGAATTTCAAATAAAACTAATAGAGCACAACCTCCAGTCTTTTTCCCTTCGTGTGGATCATTGTTTTGGCATACATAGAGTAATTTAGAGAAAATAGAATATATAATCCAACCCACACAATCCTTTGTCTTGGGATCAATGCCACTTCCTAACACAAACAAGCATTGCATAAATTAATGCCATTTATTAATGCACTATTTAGCTCTAGTCTAATGAATGTCTCACAAAGAGAATTAATTTATAACCAACAATAGAAAAATCATCGATTCAATCTACCAAATGGGTTTTCACACCTTGTACAAGAACCATTTATTCATGTAGCTATTAACTACTGGAAATACCTACATCAACATAATAACATAACATAAAACATTCATGTAATTTTCAACTGGTTAAACACATAATCATTCCAAGATTCAAGACAATCTACATCTTCACTAATAACCTATCTATTACATAAGAAGATTCATTGCTTGATCACTGAAGATGGGCATGTCTACCCTAACCCTCTATCTTCACACTGACACTAGCTCTAAACATCTATTCCTCTTCACTTGTCTGTAGCTAGGCTTACAATGAGTAATTAAAACCTAGAAATAATAACAAGTTGGTTTAGATCCTATAATCGTCCCAATCTGATTCTAATATCTTGCTAAGATGTATCCCTACAATCTTTCATGTCTAAAAAGAAATATTGTCACCCAACTAATTTTGTCCATTTAAATCTTCTAGATTTATGACTCATTCTCTACAAATTCAAATAATAATATAAATAATTACAAAATTAGGGAAACCCACTCCCTTTGTAAATGTTAAGACCCCTAGGTCCATCAACAAGTTGGAAAGTTGAGAGTTATGCTCCTACCTCACACCATCTCCATTAGAAGGGGGAATTATGTGTTTAGAAAAAAACTTGATTATGAGATAACTCCTTTCAAGTGTGGAAGATGTGATCCTTATGGTTATTTGAACGTGGATCGTTTGTAGTCCAACAAATGCCAAAGGTGGGTTTAGAAGGAGACCTGGGGGAAGGACATCCAACCTATTTTTTAAATATTCCCCCCTCCAAAACATTGTCCCTTATGTGATTACCTACTCTAGCACAACAAATGGATATAGAGGACCCTTTGGCTATGTTGAACATCGTATATGGCTCAAATACTTCTTCCATTCCCATCAGTATGATCTCTATTTCTAGCTCCCATGATTTTTCCTAGGCTTTTTCTAAAGTTGGGATAATTGGATCCTAATCTATGGTCCTGAGTCACATATGTACTAATGAGATCTATAGTGATTTCCTATAAAAAAATTTCTAGGCTTTTAGTGCCCCCACTTTCCCCCTTAATCTTGATTCCCCCATCGTCTCTAGTTACTGACCTTGATCCTCCCTTAGTATTTCCTCTTTCTCCACCCCGCCCCCCCCACCCTCTCATGCTCCCTTACAACTGCACCTACTCCCATCGTAATTGTATCAAATTACAATGTTTGATCAAAGTCCAAAATAATTCTTGCTTTTGGGTTTGATTCCTCCAACGATATTTGATATAACTTGTGGGATGGCTCCCACTCGGAACCTAACTCAAAACCCTATATTAGAGGTTGAAAATATATTTAATTCATTGCCCAACAAGAAAATGATGAGATACATTTGGGTAAACAAAAATAAACTTAGGGGCCCTTAGAGCTTCAACCCCATTGCAAGGTCCAAAATGGAGATCCTCTCTCTAAATTGCAAGGGTTTAGATAATTTGTCCAATAAGTTGGTTATCAAACACCTAGTGCATGCACACTATCCCAAGGTCTTATTTCTCTGGGAAACAATGTTTGATGGTGTTAAAGTCTCTCAAATGATATCAATCACACTCCTAAAATTTGATTTCTTAGGGATTGATGCCATAGGTAGATCAAGAGGACTTCTCATTGATTGGAAAAAGGGTGCATTGAAATTCTTATCAACACAGTTCATTAAATGTGTTTTAGCGACAGAGCTTCACTCTGAGGAATTAATTGTCTATGCTTTCTCTCAATGTATATGGCCCCTCTGTAGACGAAAAAGAGTTCTAGGTTTATACGCTTGATAACCCTCTTATTCAAGCAAGTAGTGTCATCTTGGGTTGGACCTCAATTTCACACTACAAGCATGTAAGATTTGGGATCTTGCTGCTCATTTAGATCTTCTATTAGATTTTCTTTTGGAGCACATTGAGGAGGTAAGTTTACTTATCTTTTCTTTGATTTGTAACTATTATTCATATAGAGAAATAATAAAGTAGAGGCTAGCATAAAAAATATAATAGACAAATTCTTAATATCCAAAACTATTTTTAGAGAACAATCTCAAAACTCATTAATGGGTCACGATTAGTGACTCATATCACTTCCCCACATCTATGGAGAGTCAAAGTTGGGGACAAACTACATGAAGTGTTTCTCAAAAATATTCAACATTTATTTTTTACTTATTAGTTAAGATCATATTTAAAACCAAGCTAACATATTGCCCCTCAAAAACTAGATTAGTCAAAGTCTTGGGTCCTAGCATATGGAAGGTTACATGAAATAAAAAAAAAAAAAGCCAACAAACATGATATTTTTATGACTCTTGGACCCAATTAAAATACAACAAGAAGAATGATGCTGAAAGCCTTTTTCGCATCATGAAATATGAAAATATATTAAGACTATTTTTTTTTCCCTTAGTGATGCGATTGATTCAAAAATATTTTTGAAACGGATAACATATTGTATATTCACTTTGTGATTCTATTCTCTTTGAAAGATACATTCTTCTTTTTTCGTTGCCCTATTTACATGAATTCCATAATTCCGTAGGCATATATAGATGTAATTAATTTATTGACTTTTTCCGTTTTCATCTTACTCAGAAAATAATAATAATGTAACATTTAAGCCCAAATCAAGAGACCTACTGTATTAATTACGTGTGCACAACCAACCGATTTTATGGGGAAAGCAGCAGTTTAGTCAAAAGGTGTGTTTTCTAGCCACGGGTCGTGTCCGTTACATTAACAGCTGCGTCTTCCAGATTTCTTTAAATATCTGTCATTGTGAGCATAGGGTCTCGCTTGGTAACTGGGATTACAAGCGCGGATATTCAACTCTTAAATTCAGGGGAGCGAACTGTGCTCTACTTTATGTCGGGAGAACCCAGTAACATGCTTAAATCGAGAGAAATGGTTTCAGAATCTAGAATATTTATTGACGATTCTTCTCAGAAGAACACTTCGGTTTCTAATGGATTTGGTACAGGTTATGATGATAATGCGTATCAAAATATTGAAAGGGTGGAAAACGAGGCAAATCAGGATAGTGAAGAAGTTGAACATCTAGAAAATCAAAATAATGAAGATGATGATGTATATGCAGAAGTCTATAATAAGGAAGATGGCAGCCATGCTGAAGAAAAGATAGAAGGTGAAGTTGGAAAAGAAGATTTTGATCAGAATGATAATGAAAATGATGTTGATCTATATGGTTATGCAGATGGAGATGGACAAGATTATATTATTCAAAATGATGATGAAGATCTATATGGTTATGCAGATGGAGATGGACAAGATTATATTATTCAAAATGATGATGATCTGGATGGTTATGCAGATGGAGACCTAGAAGATTATATTATCCGAAATGGTGATGTTGCAGAAAATGTTAACAGAATTGATATTGATGATGTAAAAGATAAATACATAGAAAATTATAATGATGAAAATAAAGGTACCAATGAAAATGAAGATGTAGAAGAAATAATGAAGAAGATGAAAACTGTTGTCATCTCTATAAATGACAAAGATGAAGATGCAGATGGAGATGGACAAGATTATATTATTCAAAATGATGATGATGATCTGGATGGTTATGCAGATGGAGACCTAGAAGATTATATTATCCAAAATGGTGATGTTGCAGAAAATGTTAATGGAATTGATATTGATGATGTAAAAGATAAATACATAGAAAATTATAATGATGAAAATAAAGGTACCAATGAAAATGAAGATGTAGAAGAAATAATGAAGAAGATGAAAACTGTTGTCATCTCTATAAATGACAAAGATGAAGATGCAGATGGAGATGGACAAGATTATATTATTCAAAATGATGATGATGATCTGGATGGTTATGCAGATGGAGACCGAGAAGATTATATTATCCGAAATGGTGATGTTGCAGAAAATGTTAATGGAATTGATATTGATGATGTAAAAGATAAATACATAGAAAATTATAATGATGAAAATAAAGGTACCAATGAAAATGAAGATGTAGAAGAAATAATGAAGAAGATGAACACTGTTGTCATCTCTATAAATGACAAAGATGAAGATGCAGATGGAGATGGACAAGATTATATTATTCAAAATGATGATGATGATCTGGATGGTTATGCAGATGGAGACCGAGAAGATTATATTATCCGAAATGGTGATGTTGCAGAAAATGTTAATGGAATTGATATTGATGATGTAAAAGATAAATACATAGAAAATTATAATGATGAAAATAAAGGTACCAATGAAAATGAAGATGTAGAAGAAATAATGAAGAAGATGAAAACTGTTGTCATCTCTATAAATGACAAAGATGAAGATCTAGAAGATGCACAAGATCATAGTGTTGTGGATGAAAATGATGTGGAATGTTATTATTGTTTGGATGGAACTTATATTGATTATGATGATCTAAATGAAGACAATATTGTTAAAAATGAAAATGATGATATATTTGATAAAAATATAGATGATTTTAATTATAATGATGATGTAAAAGATATAGATCAAGATGATCAAGGGGATGAAGTTGATTTTCATGTGGATGAGGATGATCTAGATCAAGATGATGATTTAGATGAAACTGATAGAGATCAAGATATGAAGTTGCTTTTGATGTGGATGGAGATATAGATCAAGCTGATGATCCAGATGAAGTTGATCTTGATGTGGATGAGGATGATATAGATCAAGATGATTTCGAAATAAAATTGATCTAAATGAACATGATGTAGATTAAGATGATGTTCCAAATGAAGTTGATCTTGATGTGTATGAGGATGATGTAGATCAAGATGATAATCCATGAAGTTGATCTTGATGTGGAAGAGAATGATCTAGATCAAGATGAAGATCCAAATGAAGCTGATATTGATGTTGATGAGGGTAATCTAGATCAAGACGAAGACCCAAATGAAGTAGATCTTAATGTTGATGAGAGCAATCTAGATCAAACGATGATGTCTATGAGGATTATGTAGATCAAGATGATTATCTAGATGAAGAGGAGGAAAATGTAAAAGACCAAAATCAAAATGATTAGAATAAAACATTACATTTAATAATGGCTAATATCAATTTGATAGGATGAAGAAGATCCACATAAAGATGAAGATGATCTCAACAACTATTGTGATGAGGAGGAAGATATAGAAAACCACAATTATGAATAGGATGCACAAGATAATATTTTTTATGAAATTGATGTTGATAACCATAAAGAGAAAGCATAAGATGATTTTCTTGATGAAGTTGATGTTGATTATGATAGAAAAGAGGAAGATATAAAATATTATGATAATGATGAAGATGAAGAAATCCATGATAAGGAAGATGATAGTGATGGTGAAAAAAAGAAAGATGGTGAAATTGGAGAAGAAGATTGTGATAAGAATGATGATAATGAAAATGAAGATACAGATGAAATAGATAATGATGAATATGAAAATGATGTAGATGAAGATGGTGAAGAATATTATAATGTTGAAGATGATGATGTTGCAGAAAATGGTAATGAAATTGATATTAGTAATGTAAAAGATGAATATATAAAAGATTATACTTACCAAAATAAAGGTATTAATGAAAATGAAGATGTAGAAGATATAATAAAGAAGATGAAAATGATGGTCATCACTCCAAATGACAAAGATGAAGGTGTACTAAATGGACAAGGGTTGATCTTGATGTGGATGAATATTATCTAGATCAAGATGATGATCAAGACTAAGCTGATATAGATCAAGATGAGGATATAGATGAAGCTGATCTCGGTGTGGATGATGATGATATAGATTAAGATGATGATTTAGATGTGGATGACAATGATATAGATCAAGGTGATGGTCTAGATGAAGCGCTGATATAGATCAAGATGGGGATATAGATGAAGATGATTTTGATGTGGATGATGATGATCTAGATGAAGTTGATCTTGATGTGGATGAAAATGATATAGATCAAGGTGATAATTGAGATAAAGTTGATTTAAATGAAGATGATGTAGATCAAGATGAAGATCCAAATGAAACTGACCTTGATGTGGATGAGGATGATATAGATCAAGATGATGGTCTAGAAGAAGTTGATTTAAATGAAGATTATGTATATTAAAAAGATGATCCAAATGAAGTTGATCTCCATGTGGATGATGATGATATAGATCAAGATGATGGTCCATATGAAGTTGATCTAAATGAAGATGATGTAGATCAAAATATAATTAAGATAAAGTTGATCTTGATGTGGATGAGGATGATGTAGATCAAAATGATAATTGGGTTGAAGTTGATTTTGATGTGGATGATGATGATCTAGATCAATATGAAGATCTAAATGAAGTTGAAGTTGATGTTGATGAGGGTGATCTAGACCAAAATGATGATTGAGATGAAAATGATATCTATGAGGAATATGTAGATCAAGATGAGGATCCAGATGAAGAGGGGAAAATTGTAAGATACCATCATCAAAATGATGAAAATAATACACCGAACATTACATTTAATAATGACAAAAATCAATTTGATAATGATGAAAAAGATTCACAAGAAGATGAAGATGATCTCAACCATGATTGTGATCAAGGGAAGATATAAAAGAACATAATGCTGAAGAAAGTGCACATGATAATATTTTTTATGAAATTGACTTTAATAAAGATAAAAAAATGTAGAAAATGATTTTGTTGATGAAATTGACGTTGATTTTGATAGAGAAAAAAAAAATATAAACATTATGATAATAAATATTAAAGTAATGCACAGGACAATATTTGGTAAAGATGAAGATTATGATAGTGAGGAAGGTGATGTAGATCACTATGTTGAAGATGATATAGAAAGCTTTACTGGCACTCCAAGAAAAAAAAATTGAGGCTAGACCAGCCAGAGATGAGCAAAGTGGCATGTCATTTATATGTGAGTGTAGATTTGTAAAAAAACAACAATATTTTTGCGCAGACTTTTTGTACCATAAAACTACGAAGCTATATATTATGCACATTTAGTGTTATCCATTTTACATCTGAATCATTTATGATGAATATCTTTGCTTAAATTGTCTACCTGGTTAATGCAGTAGAAATTCACGGGATAGTATTACAAACAGGTACTTTTAATGCAGCAAGATCCGGCATCCACTTGGTTGAAAGCGTTGGAATTTCGATGCAGCTTTACCTGTTCGATTATAATTTGATCATGTTTTGGTATGAATACTTCCTCTCATATAACATGTTTTCAGTAATATTTCGTTAAAGAATTGGCTCTTTAATTATGAAGTTTTCTTAAAGGATATAATCGTTTTCAAAAATAATTTTCTTCATTTGAAAGATGGTTAAGTGCTGCTAAGCTTAATGGTTTCGTTTTATATTGTTATGAAATGAGGTGAACATAAAGAGATAATATCTCTGTTATACAGAACGGCTCTTAAGAGGGAGGGAAATTCGTTTTAATGTTTTTGTATTTTCTGAGTTTTGGTATTATATGCGGAACATTTTTGTTAGGGGAGCTATAATGGGAGTTTGGGAATACAAAACCTGTAGAGAAATATGCTGAACTGCCCACAAAACATGAGCCTAAGCTGAAACCTTAGCAGGAGGAAAGGCCAAAATATCCTTAATTGAGAAATTGGAACAACCTTTGAATGGGTTGATGGGTTAACGAAGTGTGTGGCACCTCTATGTAAGGGCAATGTCTCTGATGTCATGTTGATGAATATATATATATATTATTATATATTATATATATATATATGGAATAAGATTGTGTGTGTATTTGTTAGTGTGGCAGTCAATGCTAAAACATTAGAGTTGTTACTTTGAAATAATAGAAAAAAACATATTTAAAATTGTTCCTTGTTATTTTTAACCAGATTGTTTTCAGAGACTCATATGTCATTAATGAATTACATTTTAATATTTTATATATAAGGGAGATACTAACTAAGAAAGACACCCAAAATTATGTGTCATATGAACTTAGCATTTAAATATTTTATATTATAAAAGGGAGGACTCAATAAGAAAGAGAGAATATATATATATATATATATATATATATATTATATATATATATAAGAATTTATATTATTTATTATTTATATTATTTAATTGATTTTATTGATTTAAATATTTCGATTCAATATTAATTTTTATTATTATATAAATTAAATAATTAAAAAAATATAATTTTTAACTTTCATTTTTATATATTAATATTAGGGATTGAAATTAAGCAGTTTTTTGTAATTTTGAGGAAACCTCTAGCATTTCAACACCCGTATCCAAGTTTCCCAACATTTATTACTTTCTAGAAATGATACAACATAAGATAATATAATATAAAAGTGAATGGAAAAAATTATAATAATATTTATTTTTAAGGTCACTGCCTGCTAAGTTTATGAAGGCATACATACTCTACCCCCTTTGATTTTGAACGTATGACCTCTTGAAAAAAAACACATGCTCTTAACCATTAGACCCACTCAAACTGTATACTAAAATCTCCTTAATAATATATATTTTGATTTATAGCATCCATCAATTCTCCATAATGATAAATATTTTCATTTAACAGCCTCCATCAATTACAAAGAAGTAAGCCTGGAAAATGACGTTTATTAGTCACTCGTCAACCTATTCTAACACCGTAACATTAAATCCAATTTTTATATATCTTCATTTTAACAATTTTAAGCATTTAAGCATTCCACTCACACGAAACGGTTAGTAAATTGATAATGTTCGATGATGTTGTCTGATGACGGGATTAAAACTATTTCTGTAAAGTGGAAAAGATATCATAATATAAGAGAAAAAGCTCGTCTTTGTTTTCATGTGTTTTTCCAGTGTTTTAATAATCAGTATACATGTCATAGTGAAATTGGTAAAAGTTTTAAATAAAACTAATCTCATAAAAAAAATTAATTAAGTTGGGGTGGATTTAAGCTTGCAATATTTTAAGTTTAGAATTATAATTTAATTGTTTGGGTTTTATAATTAAGTTGGGGTGGATTTAAGCTTGCAATATTTTAAGTTTAAAATTATAATTTAATTTTTGGGTTTTATAAGTAAATAGCTGTAATTTTTTTATTTAATATTTACAGATGTTTTTGTTTCCAAAATATTTTATTAAACTGAGTGAAATATTTTTTTTTTACCTTCCCATTTAGCCTTACTTCGAAGCTGTACTTTGAGATAAATCTACCAAAGTTTATACTACCCTCATTAGATTTGGCCTTACATGGAAGTTGTACTTTGAGATTGACCTATCAAAGTGCGTAGTGCTCATTTCTACCTGTCATTTCTTTTGAGATATAAACATTTATTACAAACCTTTCGTTACATGGTGGATTAATACATTACATGGGTTATACATATGTTACATGGTTATACACACATGTTACATGGTGGATTAAGATTAAAGTGGGTGAAAGCATATGGTGGGGTGGAGGTATAATGTCATTAAAGTTTATGGCAATTCCGATTTTATTTGCATTTTATATTTGAGTGGAATTTGGTATATAATGGAAGTTTCATGCACTAAAAACAAAAAAATCAACCAAATTCGAAATCAATAAAGGCATCTAAGTGCGGATTAATATTGCAAATTTTTTGAGCCAGAAGCAGGGAATTTTTATTTTTTATTTTTTATTTTGGCGGTGGTCTTTAAATGTATTGTAATTCACAACAATTTTTTTGTTGTTGTGTAAAAACAAAGGCATAGGCAGTTTTTTTGTTGTGTAAAAACAAAGGCATAGGCAATTTTTTTTAATTGCTGGTATTGAAACATTGGTTTGTTTTTTGGAGATTATTGTTTTTTGGTTGATATAAGATGGCCAAAATTGAGAGTGCCCGTTTTGAAATTGAGAAGTTTAATGGCAAGAATAATTTTGAGATCTGGAAGGTAAAAATGCATGATTTACTTGTCCAACATGGCGTGGCAAAGGCGTTGTTGGGCAAGGCCGAACAACCTTACAACATCACAGATAGTGAGTGGGCCGAGATGGATGAAAGAGCGATTAGTGCTATTCTACTGTGTCTAGCTGATGATGTCCTGTTTAATATTGTGTCAGAGACGACAACTGCTGGTTTGTGGACAAAACTGGAGAAACTATACATGACTAAATCCTTAACCAATAGGATTCTCGTGAAGCGACAGTTGTACAATTTGCGAATGAAGGAAGGTACATCGATTGCTGATCATTTAAATGCTTTTAATACTCTTCTTGTACAATTACAAAGTATAGAAGTAAAAATTCCATTCGAGGATAAATCTATTACTTTATTGTGCTCGTTGCCCAAGTCATGGGATCATTTTGTTACTTCTATAAGTCTTAGTTCATCAGAAACTATTGAGTTTGATGATGTAGTTGCATCCTTATTATCGGAAGAAACAAGGAGGAGGTCGCATTCAGAAACCTCTACATCAGAAGCTATGATGGTTAGAGGTCGTTCGAAAGAAAGACGCCCCAGGAAGTCGAGCGACTCACGTTCAAAGTCGAAAGGGAAGAAGAGTAAGCTAAAGTGCTAGTTTTGTGGCAAATCAGGGCATTTAAAGAAAGACTGCTGGAAGCGACAACAGCAAACTTCAAAAGAAGAGTCTTCGACAGAGAAGAAGGAGGCGAATACGACAGATATAGGTTCGACATCGGGTTCAGGTATGAGTGATGAAGTATCATCAGTTAATGTGTCAAATCATGGTCAACATTGGTTGTTAGATTCTGGGGCATCAAACCACATGTGTATCCATAAAGAATGGTTTAAGGATTATAAATCAATTAATGATGGTTTTGTGTACATGGGTAATGATGTAACATGTAATATTGTTGGGATTGGAAGCATACAACTACAAATGTTTGATGGAACAACTAGAATATTAACTGATGTAAGGCATGTACCAGATTTAAGGAAAAACTTGATTTCATTAGGAGCACTTGATTCAAATGGGTATAAAACTGTAATTCAAGGTGGAGTAATGAAAATTTATAAAGGCATTTTAATAGTTATGAAAGCTAAGAAAGTAGGAAATCTATTTCAGTTAGATGGAGGTACAGGGTCAGATTTTGTGTCTACTGTGTCTGAACATGACAGTATCTCCATTCACTTATGGCATCAAAGATTGGGGCA
>APFE030545147.1:15139-61955 GCA_000404065.3 Pinus taeda | reverse complement strand
AAAACTCCACAGTTAAGCGCGCTTGAGCCAGAGGAGATCTGGGATGGGTGACCTCCTGGGAAGTCCTGGTTGCTGGGTGCAAGCCCCGGAAGTGATGATTGATGCTATGTGATTCATTCTCCACATTTCACTAGTTTCAATCCCACTTCTTCACCCCTGTGAGCATCACCCGAAGCAATGAGTGCTAAGTGAACTATGCAAAAATCATGAGAAATTAGTCAGTTACGACTACCTCTCATGGAAATGGTCATACGTGAATGACTTACTTAACGCAGTTGAATCCCAAAATGATATCTAATATAATTCACTGTGTAATCCCCCATACTTAAAATTCAAAAAGAGTCAAGGGATCTCTACTTGATGGTTCATGAGGCACAATACTTGCTAAGGTTTTGCAAATGGGGTAGCAAGCTAAGTGGGCTTGATTGTGGGGGAAATCTCCACAGTTAAGTGCGCTTGAGCCAGAGGAGATCTGGGATGGGTGACCTCCTGGGAAGTCTTCGTTACCGGGTGCAAGCCCCGGAAGTGATGATTGATGCTATGTGATTCGTTCTCCACATTTCACTAGTTTCAATCCCACTTCTTCACCCCTGTGAGCATCACCCGATGCAATGAGTGCTAAGTGAACTATTCAAAAAAAAATCATGAGAAATTAGTCAGTTACGACTACCTCTCATGGAAATGGTCATACGTGAATGACTTACTTAACGCAGTTGAATCCCAAAATGATATCTAATATAATTCACTGTGTAATCCCCCATACTTAAAATTCAAAAAGAGTCAAGGGATCTCTACTTGATGGTTCATGAGGCACAATACTTGCTAAGGTTTTGCAAATGGGGTAGCAAGCTAAGTGGGCTTGATTGTGGGGGAAAACTCCACAGTTAAGCGCGCTTGAGCCAGAGGAGTTCTGGGATGGGTGACCTCCTGGGAAGTCCTGGTTACCGGGTGCAAGCCCCGGAAGTGATGATTGATGCTATGTGATTCGTTCTCCACTTTTCACTAGTTTCAATCCAACTTCTTCACCCCTGTGAGCATCACCCGATGCAATGAGTGCTAAGTGAACTATTCAAAAATCATGAGAAATTAGTCAGTTACGACTACCTCTCATGGAAATGGTCATACGTTTGAATGACTTACTTAACGCAGTTGAATCCCAAAATGATATCTAAAACAACGATTTATTTTAGATTGGTGATGTATTCTTACACACTATGCCCTTAGTTTTTCCAAAAGTAATGCCAATAGATCCACTAGTTCCCTTCATACCCTAGATGTTATTTGAATTCAATTAGGGTTTTAAATACCTCTCACATGGTAATTGGAGCATCACACTCCCACCTAATATTCTTCATGTCATTCCTTGTAATTTTAGACATACCCCTCTAAATTTAGGTAGAAAATGATTTTTTTTGCTCTTTATCATCGTTATGAAAACTAAAGTAGACTTCTAACTATTTTAATCATTAATTCAACTTAGAAAAACCATTATCACC
The DNA here is from genome assembly GCA_000404065.3 of Pinus taeda. NCBI lineage: Eukaryota > Viridiplantae > Streptophyta > Pinopsida > Pinales > Pinaceae > Pinus > Pinus taeda. The sequence goes on along the minus strand of APFE030545147.1, from coordinate 60,459 downwards.
TTGGTATATTTTGATGTTAAATTTCATGTCCACTTTAAATAGAGATTGAGAAGAACCTGTGCCGCTAGAACTTTTCCTCTCTTTCTCTAGCAGTTTTTCAGATTCCTTTTCTAGGCATTTGTTATCTTTAGATTTTTTGTTCAATATAGCTTTTTATATAGAGCCACTGACCTTATTAAGAGTTCAAAATTCATTCTCTAGAGCTACCATAACAATGACCATCTTGTAAGAGATGTTAGAAGATTTTTCTTTTATCTTTAGAAAACTCTCTTTTGACTCATTGTATGGATTGTTACTGCACTCATCTAAATTTGCTATATTGTTCTTCTTAGACTTTACACCAATTCCTAAATCCTATAATCTCCCATAAAACCTCTATCCAAGATGACAAATTTCCATGTATATTACATTATAATAGTTCTTCATAATATATTCTACATTCCTCTAAAATTTCTTACTTGATTGTGTTTTACATAAGTTTAGTGTTGCTATCTTAACATAGGAAATACTAAATAAACTAAAATTGCAATCAAAGGGATATAAAATACACCATTTACAAAATAAACACAAGGTGTTCCAAGGGAAATCCCATTATAAGGAAAACCCATCTAGATTAGTATTAGTCAAATCAATAACTTTTTCTTTTCATACTCTGATTTATATACAGTACTTCAATGAAGGTAACTCATGTGTACACACAACTGTATTTAAGTCAACCGACGTATATCCAAAAAACTTACGATTAAGTTAATTCATCATATGTTGATCTTTAATCAATGCATCAGTACTTCATTAACTATATAAACAGTAACCATGTGTAGTAATAATAGAACAAACCATCACACATAATAAACACACATGAACACCAAGATTTAAGGTGGAAACCTAATGCGGGACAAAAACCACTTGTTGTTGTCTTATTTTAATATAAGAAAACCCTGTTTAAAATATTATATTGGTGTAGACTCATACCAATACACAGGCAACCACCTGCAGAAGGCTACAACCTTCTCTCGTTCTCCAGCTTCTATTGGAAGGGACCCACAACCCCTTAGCTCTTGTACTAGCCAATCCATTTACTAGTACATAGGTGCCGGCCTACAGAAGGCTCCAACCTTCACTCGTTTTCTAGCTGCTACTGGAAGGGAGCTCCAACCCCCTAGCTCTTGTACGAGCCGATTCATTTACTAATACGTAGGTGCTAGCCTACAAAAGGATCCAACCTTCACTCAGTTTCCAGATGCTACTGGAAGGGAGCTCCAACTCCCTGGCTCTTGTACTAACTGATATGTTTACCAGTATTTAGGCGTTGACCTACAGAAGATTACAACCTTCTCTCTTCCTCCTGGGACCACATTTCATAAATTTTCAGACTGGATACTCCTAGAACACAATACCACAATATCAAGGCCACATTTCATTCGATTTTCATACTGGACCCATCAACAACATTGAAGTTCAAAATCAATCACCATTGCAATACAACCATCAAATACATTTGCATAAACCAATCACTAAAACTCAATTATCAATCTATGAATCAACCACATCTGAATCAAGCACTTGAATAACCATCATCACTAAAGCAAATCACAATCAATCAATATGAACATTCAAAACACTGTCACCAGAATACAATCACCAGAACACAAATAGAACCCAAAACTCTACATTAACAACCAAAACAAACTGCAAATTCAAACATCATATTCTATAATATATATGCTACTTTGATGTGCCAAGCTAGTGTGTATACAGACTTTTATCAAAGTGAACCAGTGTACAGATCAAATACTAACTTAAAAACTTCGCAGCTATTCTAGACTTCCGTCATATCTAGATCATAACATTGGCATAATAAAACACGTGTCAGTATTAGATCTAGGTTATCCATGAGCAAACCACATAATAGATTTAAGGTCTTATGATCCCGATCCATCATCCATCATCAACCACTTAGGTGCTTCCTTATTTTAGATCAAGCAAAGCATTAGAAACCCATAACTTGCATATTTGATCTAACTCTTCATAACATATTAAATACTTGCACACCTTGGCGTGATTATCTTCTCCTCCTTATATAGTTTTAGGCCTTTCTCAATACCTCAGACCAAGACTATAGAGGACCAATACCTTGGACCAAATATCTCGGACCAACACCTCAAACCAATACCTCGGACCAAATACCTTGGACTAAATACATCGGATAAATACCTTGGACCAAAACCTTGATTTTCCATCCCATATGCACTTTTACTTCTGTGAAAGTGCATGTATAGGTATATGCTCTTTTTGTTCTGTTAACCTGCATGGATATGATGCTTGGATAAAGTGAACTAGTGTATACTTCTTAAATCACTCTCTTTCTTCAATCTTTGGAGTCTAATCTGTAATCCTTTGTTGTTAACCTGTTGCATTGTGAACTGTCATCCTTGTGAGTTGCCATAAAGGAAAACACCTGTATCATAATGCCAACAAGCTGGTCCTGAGCCAGCAGCCAACAACCCCTTGCATCCATCAACTATCTCATTATGCCATTTTCTTCGCCACCTGAGCTAGCCATGTGGTCCCTCACCCATCTGTCATGATTGTATGTTTGAAGGTAGGCCTCTTGAATCTAAAGGTATGCCTTATCATTTTGAAACTGAGTATTGTAGTTTGCTTATCATGAACACTTATGGACATGAATTAATGGAGGGATTCAGCAAAAATAGTGGGATAGGTTTGTTCTTTTGTCCCCTAGAGCCCTTTTAGGAATTAATCTTAGATTCTAGTCTCATGGGATCTCTTTTATTGACCATTTGGTTCGAGGGATGGTATTTCACAGGAAACCCTGATTTTGGTTGCATGGTCCTACTCCTTTATCTGCTTATATTATCATCTTTCCACCCATTATAGCCCCATTCATCATATTTCCCACCTGGATCCACATCCCTCCATTGGGTCCACATAGGGTTAGATTGCCCCTTCCCCTTGCCCACACCTTGGGTCATGGTCTTGAATGAAGCCCAGAGGTTAATGTTATTGAAAATAAAGTTAAAAGCATATATGGCCACTTTCAACATGGAAGTTATCACAAAATGAAAAAGATGACCGAGACACAAACATTTAGCAAGTGAGAAAAATCCAATACATAAGCTCTACCGCATTACCATTTCCATCACCCTAGTTCCTACGGGTTCTATGAGCCTTCTTCATCATATAAGAACCCATGATTGTCCCAACCCCTGTTGGGAGATGAAACACCCCAACTTAATAAGGGGATTCGACTACTATATCTTACACATAATGCTCTAACCCATTGAGCCCTGAGAAGTTAATCAAAGAAAATCATAAAAAAGCAAAAGGCGTATAAAGAAGGGTGGAAAAATCAAAGATGGGGCACCTCATGTACCATGATTTCTCCCTCCTAAACATTATAAACCCAAAGTGTGGGCTTACCTCTTATTAGCTACCGTTGTACCCCAACATGTGACCTAGGGCTTTCCCTTCCCGTCCCCTACTTCATTCACCTATCTGTCACATGCCACCACCTTTTGACGGATGTACCTTGACTATATTATCCCCTTTAGAAGTCTAAGCCACCTAATAAGGTACCTAGTTAACACAATTATAGTTTAGGAGACATTGGCACATGCCAAAACCCATCATGGAATGGCATGCCATTATGAAGTCCCCACTTATTTTCCATGATTAAGTAAGCTTATTTACTTGACCTCTCTAATGAGTTGTTGTACTGCAATGCTAGGGGATGCATTGGATCTTATGCAGGATTGCAAATGGTTTCCATTTGAGGTTTGGCCTCCCTATACGGGGTCCTAATCCTCTACAGGGATACATTGGCACATACAGGGTGAGCATTGAGATCCATGGGCCTCCACAGTAGCAGATTACACTCCATGGATCCCCACAACCATTGAGAGATTACTCGCAGTTCACCTAGTGGATGAGAAGGATGCACTTGATCCATCATGCCCAACCGACCCCATATCTACACCATACAGTTGGTAGATGATCTAGGAAATCCATGATGATGTGGCATCACCTACACCATCGTCCTAGCCCCTGAGAGCAACCTAAACGTATCTTCAACATTTTTGGACACCAATGAGGACACTTGTGTGCCGATATGTTATTTGGAGCACCACATGTTATTACAAGGGGTCACACCCTTTTCCACTACTTTTGAGGGTCCTTCTCTTCATTACGGTACCCATGGACTTCATTAGGCCTTTTAGAGGGCCCTACGACATGCATAGATTATTATTTGACCTCTTGGGAGGCTCATCTTTTCATTCACGAGCTAGCTTAGTGGGCTTGTCACCAATAGTTGTGTCATTAGCACATTATTTTATTTTTTGGGCTTATGTAGGCCAAGGAGGCTAATTCAAACTCCTTAGATTCGTATAAATAAAAGTGAGGTGAGATCATTTATTGTCGTCACTTTGGATTGGATCTCTCTCTTCTTTAAAGAATTTTGCACTTTTTCCTAAAGGATGAATTGGAGCATTTATGATGAATTTTGACTTATGGTTATTGGTCTATCTTCTCTTGGAGCTTCTATATTCTCATTTATGAATGATTGGATGTACTCTATCGCTTGTAGGTATGGAATTTTGATGTTATTCTTGTTACTTTTTTCTTATATGCTGGATAGGAATTTTGTTGTTTTAAGGCTATTTTTTGCATGAAAATTATTATTTAATATCATGGAATTGTCTCTATTAAATCATTCTCTCCCTGTATGGGAAATGTAGTATGACACAAATTTCCTGGGGGTAAATATGACTTTGATAATCCATTCCTCTTGTGCATTTTAAATATAAAAGCTGCAATATTTCTTCCACTTGACCTAAAGGGGTTTGTGAAGTAATTTTGAGGCCTCCTTGACTGGGAACCAAGAAATCTTACACATAATCAACATAGACTCCATTATCCCAAGGATTAAGGCATTGATCTACCAAGGGTGGTTACCAAAACACTTATTCTTTCACCTTATACTAAGTCCAGCCACATTGGGGTGCCTAGGGCATCAATTTCCTGACAAGTAATCCACTAAAAAAGTTTGATCTCCTAAGGTATCCTACACTGGCCTTTTCTCTAGCCCTCCTATAAATTTGAAGACATTCTGACAACAAAGTGGGGAGAAAATCCAAACCTTAGATTTGGGACCAAAATTTTCCCTGCCATCCCCAAGGCTTGCACTTCCTAGGGTCAAAGAAAAATCATTGAGTGAAATACTTTCTTTGATCTTTCCCTCCTTTTCTATGGTAAGAATATCATTGATTGTTTCATAACTTACTCATACCCTAGACCGTGTCCACTTGGCCCCATGTGCTCCTGCTCCTTCAAAGGACCATTCTTCAAGAACCATCTGGGATGCCAATTTTAACAAGGATTTAGGGTGTGGCAAACTCCTTTCAAATCCTATTTCCATACACCTAACCCCCAAAATCCTCATCCTTTCCCTGGAAGCACATAGTACCTTGCTTGGAATGAAAGCAAGCTCCATCTTTCAAAACCTTCTAAGAAACGGTATGTGTCACCAATATCCATTGAATTATCATTCATTAGTGACTCCATACATATCGGGTCTCCTCCCATTGGTGAAATTCCGTAGATAGAAAGGAGCCTTAGCCGAGGTCACAGTGGACTAAGACTCCATTTGTTACCCTTGGCCTAGCATTTTCCCTTGATGGATTCCCCTCAGCCCCCCACTAGTTTAAGCAGTAACATTTTGGTGTTGTTGTTGGGGAAATGAAATGTGTGTTTTCTTCCTGATACGACATATGGACATATCATTTATTGACGACTCCATTGGAATAATAGAGCCCTAGTTCTTCGTTGAACTTAAAATTCAATGCTTCTAGGGTGAAGCAATAATGTTTTAAGGAAATTTCATTCACCCTGGAAACTCCCATGTCATACAGGACCCAACAATATGTTCACTACATATTTTTCTGCCATAGATATGACATGAACCCCAAGATACTTGTTGTCACCTTCTGCAAAAGGTGTTTTCAGCTGCTAAAAAAGGGAAAAGGAGTAGAGAGGTTTGAAGCCATCTTCCAAGCCACAAAAGCACTCAAAGCTAAATCAAACCCTCCCCATTGAATATTTCTTAGAATTAGCTTTCCAACAGTATATGGAAATCCCTAAATGGACTCTGGAATCAAAAGTTAGATCAGATTGAAGTTGCCTTTTGAAATTTAGAAAACAAAGAGAAAATGACTAAGGGTAAGGTCCCCTCATATTGGAGGTCCCAACTCATCGCCAATCACATATCACAACATTAGGCAACATGGAATTCAATGCTTCATGTGGAAAAGCTCTGATATTAGCTATCACACATCGCTAATTTCTCATTAATGGAACTAAGCGCATATTAGCGATCCAATGAGTCAGGGCAAGCACATCAGCGATCGAAGATCACAACACCACAAACATATCGCAAGTTGGCAATCGACGATTCTAAAAATGATCACTATGAAGAAATTGCATGAAAAGAACATTGATAGTGTTAAAGCACTGGGAGGGACGAAAATAATTTAACAAAGGAAATTAGCTGCAGAACCAGAAGAAGGCTAATTGTTTCTCTCTCCTCAAGGGGGCCACATGGCAGAACATCATTGGATCTGATAAATTGAATGTGGATACACATGATTGGTTCTAATACATGACACTTGGCAGTACATTGTTGGTTCTGATAAGGGACACGGGGCAGCTACTGTCAACAGGACGTGGTGGTATGGTGGACACATGGTAGGAAGATTCATCATTTTGAGGGGTCATAAGGGGAAAAATCAGAGAAATACAAGTCACCACTCACAAGGTGACACGTGGCGGAGTGATGACATCACTAACCAAATATCCACATTCGCAGGATGAGACATGTTGTTACATCAAAGTTAAAACCCCAATTGTGATCCACCAATAAAGGGTCTCTGATACATGGGTGTTGAGTGATAAAAGGTGTCTTTTTAACCCCTATTTACCCTACATTAATTATCAATCCAGGTATGATTTTTTTATCTCAAGAGTGTACTCAGTCTGAGGCGGTCACTTGATTCAAGAGTAATGTTTTCTAGTTTGCAATATAGTGCTAAATACAAGAGTAAACGAATGTTGGAAATAGAATCTACTTGTAATTAAAAGAAACCTTAATGCTCTGAAACTTAAATCATTCATTCAGAAAACTATAGCAATTTATCAGTCAAGGATGCAGTAGTGATAACTCTTTCCTTTGTCAACTGATATAAATGAAATCAATCATAAACATGACCTCCAATATGAGAACTTAGACAACGATAGTCAATGTTCTTTACAGTTGTAGATCTTTCAATCCACACTAAAGAAAATAATAACAGTTCGATTGGAAATTCTTACTAAAACACACTTGTTGCACTATCAATTAAAAGGTGAAAGCAAATCCTTGCAAAAAAGGAACAACAACTAAGTCTGTTGAAAAGATTGAACAACAAAGCTTAATCTATAGAAATGAATCGAACAACAATCTTTACCGAAATGAACCTAAGAGGAATCTTTAACTGAAATGAACTGAACAACAATCTTTAGATTATAAAAGAACAAAAAACCTCATTAAGTGTAAACACACAATGACTATAAAGTAATAGAATCAGTAATCTTATTTTGGTAGAGTGAACATTAATTGCAGGTATAAAGGAATGGAAATCGTGATTATAATTGAATAGCAATTAAATGAACAACAGTTCGAGTTGTGAGTGAACAAGAGAATCTAGACTAGACAGCGCAGTATTGTTTCAAAAGGAATAACATGACATTGAGTTATGAATAAAAATCATGTTATCAACGCAGTCTAATTATGATCTTGATGTAACAGAGTAATTCAGTGAGATGTTCAGAAACAAAATATTGCCAAATAAAGCGAATTAAGGAAATGCAAAGGAAATCAAACCACACACGACTATAATTGTAAAATAGTGATACAAGAAGCAAGTGGATCTACCAGGGTCACCCTTAACCACCAGGGAAGCACTGTTGTGTTTACTCCAGGATCAGATAATGAAATAGCAGATGAGTTATATGTTAATCATATATGGCAAAATTACAACTATCGCTCCTCAAATAGAGTCGATGATCAAAGTTGAAATTCAAACCGTAATTCTGAAAAATGAATCCTCTCTTTGTATTACAATCGTTGCCCCATTTATTATGAGCAGGTGGATACATCAAGGTTATAGATAACTTTTAAAGTAGCAATCCCTGAGGATCAAAAGATCCTTAGGGCTTCGCATAATATTCCATCTTCAGTTGTCTTCTTGTCCTCTTGCGTAGCCACTCTGTTTTCTCCATCTTTTCCTAAGCTGCGCACTCCAGTATCATTCTTCTTGTCTGGACATGGTTTCTTAATGGAGGAACAACAATTGCCTTGCTTTTGTCTTTACCTTCCGAATAGTGATTTTCTATTCCCTTCACTTTCTGCATAGAAAAAGACAATAATTAGTTATTTTTTATTAATCACAAATATCCTTCATTCTATCATAATTCTTTAACATATTACCATTTTAGAATGTAACGGAGTTATGATCCAAAGGAAAAGATAAAGAAATAAATGTCAAATGCACATGAAAACCATGTAATTTACATGCAAGGCAGTTAGGGAATAAGCCGGAGAGGGATTTTCATGAAGTGGTCTAAAACCATGATTTGCAACTAAAACTTCAAAAATGGCTCTTGTCTGCCCCTCAAGCAATTCGTATATAGCCCTATATCCTGCTGCAAGATACCAGATAATGGGGCTTCGAAATCTACAACCTAGCCAAAAGTGGACCTTTTATCAAGATAAGGTTACCATAGGTAACCAGGCAATCGATAGCTAATTTAAATTTTTTATAATTGAAGGGTTCTCTCTCTTGGATGTTTCTATTGGAAGTCTTTCATCGGAGTTTAGCTACTGCTATGGCAGGGTCTTTGATAGATATGAAGTATTCTACTCCTTGTTGGACAACCGCTTTATGAATGGGTCCCAATGTCTGGATCACACCCTTCTTTCTCATTAAGCTTGTATGCTTATCCCATAGTTGTAATGGGTTTTCCAGTTCACCCCTTACCTAAAGGTCTAACCTGTTTTCTTGTCTCTGAAAGGTCTTATGGGCCTTAAGCCATTTTAACTGGTTAACAACAAATGAAATGAATGCTTGAAACTGTGTATCACCCACAAAAGGACTAGGATTCTTTTCCATTTCCTCCTCCAACACAAAATTATGCAAATAAAATTCACATAGCAATCGTTGGACTTTCACTCCATAATATTTACATCAGTTTATGAAATCATCAATAGTTTTTAACTCTATAGATACCCCTACCTCGACAACATTAATTTTTAACTGTAAATACCTTTCTAACAAAACAAATCATAATTTTGGGTAGGTGCCCAACAGGCTAGAACATCAGTATATAGAGAACAGAGTGTATCCATTTGGCTTATGACTGAGTTTAGCTTATTTGTTACCTTTTCAACTTTTTCCTCTACCTTCCAACATTTATCAAAGGCCTCACTCTTTGATGCATTTATGTCCTTAAATTGCTGCTGTAACGTTTGGTATTTCTCTAGAGGAACGGTCTCTTCTGCGAGTTTTCCTATCGCCTACTGAGCCTGTGTTAAATCCTCTTCGAGTTTCACTATCCTAGGATCATTTTCCATCGAAACACTTTTGGGCTGAAGATCTACCTAGATCTTCTTATTGTGACATCTGGTTCCTACAGTCTGTGTCCTTTTCTCTCGTCAATCTTGTTGCTAGAGTATAGTGCCTCTATTTGGACATCCTTACTATAGACTAGTGTATCTTCTATTTGGGCCGCTGTGTCTGTAACAGTTGCATGTTGGTCCTTGTTGTCCTGAATGGATATGGGCTCTGTTTGAGTCCCCGTGGCCTTTATTTTATGGGTTTCATTCGGGTGGCTACATTTATTGTTCTTGTGGTTCTTTTCTTAGATTTTACCCATTTTTAGGGTCCTTATTTGTTGTATAAGTTGTTTTATTACATTCAGTAGCCTTTGTTGTTCCTTTCATAGCCTCCTAATTTCATTCATCTTCTTCTTCGAAGGAACAACTATTTCTTTTCTTGGACCTAGGATTTGTTCTTCAGGGATCGTACCCTTTCCCTGGCTTATTTCCATATTTTCTGTTTGGAACACTTATTTAGTGTTCTCATCCTCCTAGTTAGGTTTCTCAAGGGAGGTAACCCTAGTTTAATCTGCTATTTCTCAGGTGGCTTTTTCTTCTACTTCTTCTTCGTTATTCGTCTCCTCAGATGCACTCTTGCTGTGAGTAGAGTGTTCTAGTGATTTCCCTTCTTCTTCTTCCTCATCATTCATCTCCTCAGATGCACTCTTGTGAGTAGAGTGTTCCTGTGATTAAGCTTCTTTTTCTTCCTCATCATTCATCTCCTCAGATGCACTCTCATTGTGAGCAGAGTGTTCCTGTGATTGTGCTACCTCAATATTGAGGTTGAGCTGGCTCTATGGTTGAATATACTCACCCATATTGGCCAAAATTTCTTCCAATTCGTCTTCCTGCAATGGAATTTGTAGTGGAAATTCACCAGAGCACTCTGTTTCTTCCTCCAATTCTTCTTCTAATTCTTCTTCCCATTCTTCTTCCACATTTTCCCCTCCTTCGAGTTGTGGGGGTTGATCATCCTCAGAGCCCAGTATTTCTAAGGGTTGGCTACTGTTATCTTGGAGATTTCCCAACATTCCCCTGCTTTTCCTTGATCTAAGGGATTGTCTGCATTTCTACGGTCTAGTTGATGTGCTGGTGGTTCTTTTTCTTTTCTAGGCTAGTAAGGCCAATCCCCTATCTATTGAAAATACCAATTCTTCCCAAGTAGACTGCTACTGAGCAAGAATATGATTGACTATTAATCAAATTAAACCATGATGACTTAATACCATTTCTGTATGACGTGATTTCCTTATACTCCGAATGGCATCATGCAATAAAGAAATTAAATATGCAAGCAAATTTACAACACATTTCTGTCTTAATACTGCTAATAATTTGAGATGACATGGTCTTACCACATCCTTTCTCCCATTGCATGTGATGTAGCTTTGCACTATTCTGGCTAATTCTGCCCATGGTTCTCCCAGGTTGTAGGCAAGACTCCTTTTCCTTTGATGGTAAGGTTCTATCCTTCATCCTGGAAGATGGCTATGGCATCTTGAAGTCTTACTTTTTTCTTGGTCCATACTAGTCTGACTGCCAGTAGTCCAGATATTTCAACAATTACCACCTCTATTACCATTATTCACCTTCCCCTCACCATGGAATAATCTTCCTACAAATTCTGCAGAAATTCAATGGCCGCAGTTTCATGGGACTATTGTAGTTGTGTAAGGTAATTGATACATCCTTCTCTTTCCAGAATTGCTCATGCAACGTCAGAAATTATCAACACTTGTGGTTCACTTTGTATTGCTCTGCCTCCCATTTTGTTCAAGCTTAGCACACTCTTAATTTTTACAAAGCAAAAACAAATACAAAAATGACAATGGAACAACACGCTGTGCATATTGGAAAATGTCAATATCATTAAACTTGCTATTTCCAAGATGTGATGGAGTTGTAGTACCTCCAAATAAGGAATTTACATGTCTATCAGTGTATTTTGGAGATCACCCATGCCCCCCTGAAATGTTATAGGTCGTCCTTGACCGGTAAATGGAGGAGCGATGTACTGGATGGCAACCATACAAAAAAAAAGGAACGGTGTATATATTCATGGCATGATCGCAAAAGTAGCGAATTACTGAAATCGATGCTTATGATGAAAATCACAAATAGATATATAAATGCTATTAAATGATGTGAAAAGTATGGGAGAGGACAGCTAACGTAAGTAAAAGGCTTATGTGGTCACTATCCACTTTAACCATTATGATTGATTTATAATTGATATATCTTGTGTAAGAGGTTTGAAAGGGTTATATAACATAATCTCATTTTAAATCAAGATAAATATATAAGAAAAGGTTTATAATGACTATTGGTGTATGAAAATTATGACTTCAATACCATCAGCAAAGCTCTGTTGCCCACAGGTGTTCATAACCTTGACAAAGTTGCATGTTTCACCCTTGGAGCCATAATCCCTTATGTATGCCTAGGAAAGTGTCGTGTGATGTCATAATGGAGGCCATTGTGTTGGCTTGGTAACTAGATGAATCACAATGCCATTCACTAGGAAAGAGTGAAAGGTGGGCAGGCCAGCTCATGATGAGACGTCCTGTTCCAAAGACTTTTTTATTTTTCTGATATGCCTCTTGGATCATATCCCTGGTGTGCTGGCCATAGTGGGAATGCCACTTCACTACTTTCTTATGATCATGGTAGGCTAGCTCTTGATGAGACCCCGTATCATTCATCTGACAAATCATGTTAGTAATCATATAGATATATATTTTTCTCTTTTTCTTTTCTTTTCTTTTCTTTTATATAGCACTTTCCTGTTTATATACAGAGGATGACTCAACACTCCTTAAGAGTAGGGATGGTGGAAGAAGTCTGAAGATCTCAATAGTGGAAAAATATGCCCTTATTCTTATTCAATAATAATGATAAAAGAGAATTATGAATATTAAGGAAGAACCAACATGATAAAAATAATCAATCAAATTAGTTTTAGTGAAAAACAAGACAGCAAAGTGATATAAATAGTTGTGTCATTTCCTCTTTTTTCTTATCGATATAAAGAAATTTATCTAAAGATAATGATTTTTCTTTGGTTTGTTGATTTCAGTATCCTCTAATTTTGTGTTCTTGCATGAATGTATGCTTGTGCCTTAAAGGGATCATGAACAATGAACCATCATTCACAAATCCTCTAGATGATGTTCTTTAAGAAACACACACAAAAAATACACTCAAAAGGTGTTGTTCCTTAGATGGAAAAATTGTTGTTCCTTAAGAGGGATAGCAAAAAGAATATCTGCATGCAAAACTGTGGTTCCTTTAAGAGGAACAATAAACAAAAGAAAAAAATACACTCGAAATTGTTGTTCCCTAACAGTGACAGTAGTTGTTCCTTAAACGGAACAACAAATAAAGCAAGCATGAAATAAAATACGGATCCTTCAAAAATACGGATCATCCGAAATCGAAACTGTTGTTCCTTTAGAAAGAATGGCAGAAAGAAAAATGCGAAGGAGGGATGTTCGTTTAAAAGGAATGACAAAACAATCTAGTGGAAGTGCAATTCATTCAAGAGGAATAGAAAAGGAAATCGGGCGGAAGTGTTTTTCCTTTAAGAGGAACAACAAAAATGCAATGTAGCGGAAATGTTGTTCCTTTGAAAAGGAACAACAAAATGTGAAAGTGTTTTCCCTTTGGAAACAAATAGCAAAAATGCGAAAGTGTTGTTCCTTTGGAAAGGAACAGCAAAAATGCAGAAATGTTATTCCTTCGAAAAGGAACAACAAAAATGTGGAAGTGCTTTTCCTTCAGAAAGGAACAACAAAAATGCCGGACTGTTGCTCCTTCGGAAAGGGACAACAAAAATGCAGAAGTGTTGTTCCTTTGGAAAGGGATAGTAGAAATGCGAAAAAGTTATTCCTTCAGAAAGGAACAACAAAAATGCGAAAGTGTTGTTCCTTCGGAAAGGAACAACAAAAATCTAAAAGTGTTGTTCCTTCAGAAAGGAACAACAAAAATGAAAAAGTGTTTTTCCTTCGGAAAGGAACAACAAAAATGTGAAAGTGTTGTTCCTTCGGAAAGGAACAACAAAAATGTGAAAGTGTTGTTCCTTCGGAAAGGAACAACAAAGATGTGGAAATGTTGTTCCTTCAGAAATGAATAACAAAAAACAAAAATTGCAGAACTGTAAAAGTCTGTACAGAAAGTAGTTGATACAAGCAGAAAATAAAAATTTATGTACAAGGTTTGAGAACAATGGGATTATTTAGTGAACCAATGCTGAGGAAGGATTATTTTCCTTAGCAAGAATTTTCATATCAGAATCTTCTCGTAGTTGCGAGTAAAAGGATTCTCGAGTAAGCGGTTTATGGTACAGTCACACTCGGTGACCATTTGCTTTAAAGGAATGTCCAGATCTGTCAATAGTAGTTAAAGTAATGGTGCCATTGGCATGCACTTTCTGTATTTCTTATGGTCCAAGCCATCAAATCTGGAGTTTTCCCAGAAAATCCTAAAAGCTAGAATCATATAGGAGTGCCCAATCTCCTTCGTGGAAGATTTTCATTTTGATCAGGGCGTTGTGCCAATTTTCTTTCTGCTGTTGAATTAATTGAGTGTATTGAAAAGTCGAGAGCCTGATTTCATCTAGCTCATTAATTTGCTGTAATCTGTTAGTTTGGGCCTCATTTAAATTCAGACCGATCTCCTCTGTTGTTCTTAATGTTTGTATTTCGAACTCTATTATAAAGATGAGTTCTTTTCCAAATACTAGCTGATATGGTGAATGGCCAATGGTATTTCTCCACGTTGTTCGGTATGCCCACAAGGCTTCGGGCAATCTTGAAGCCTAGTTATGTCTATGCGATGCAACTGTTTTTGTAAGTATTGCCTCTATCACCTTATTCATGCTCTCTACTTGGCCATTTCCCTGTCGGTGATACAGAGGGGTAATTTTGTGTTGAATGTGATTATTTTTTAATGTTGCAATGATTTTATTATCTACAAATTATGGTCCTCCATCCGTGATTATGTGCCTTGGGAGGCCATATCGCACAAATATTTGGGAAAGGAAATGTATTACAGAATCCTTTGTAGCTCTTGGAAGTGCCTCTACTTCAACCCATTTGGTAACATACTCTGTTGCTACTAGTAAATATGTTTTCTGATTTGATGATGGGTTGATCGGACCAACAAAAGTGAGTGACCAACGGTCAAATGGTTTGATTACTAACTATGGGTTTAAAGGCATTTCATCAGACTGTCTATGGCATCCTGCTCTTTGGCAAATATCACAAGCTTCAACAAATTTCTTAGCGTCTTTAAAGATTGGGAGCCAGTAATAGCCTATTTGCAAAACCTTGTGACCAGTTCTATGATCTACGGAATTTTCGCCACACGATCCGTCATGACAAGCTTTCAAAATGTCAAATATCTCATCTTCACAGATGCATCTTCTGATGTGCATATCTGCCCTTGTATGAAATAGGTAGCCCGCAATCCAAGAAAATTGGGTACTTCATTACACAGTTTGTTTTTGTTCATTGGGGGTTAGATGCTTTGGTAATTTACCTACCGCTAAATAATTTGCAACATCAGCATACCAGGGTGTCTTGACAGTAACAGCAAACAAATGTTCATTTGGGAATTGATCTTCGACTACTGCTGCGTCCACTGGCTTTGGCATTCATGAGAGAAAATCAGCTATAGGATTCTCTTTCCCAAGTTGATCTTTTATTCTGATGTCAAATTCTTGTAATAAAATCAACCATCTTGTTACTCTACCATTTTTAACACGTTTATTTGCTAAGTATTTTATGGCAGAGTGATCTGTATATAAAACAACAAGATATTCAATGATGTAATGCCTAAATTTATTTACAACATGTATTACAGCTAAAAACTCTTTTTCAGTTACAATATAGTTTAGTTCAGCAGGAGATAAATTCTTGCTAATATAATAAATTGCATATGTCTTTTTATCTTCTTCCTATCCAAGGACTGTTCCAATAGTTGTATCTGAAGCATCAGATGAAATTTGAAATGGCACATCTCAATTTGGGCCTCTCATCACTAGGGTTGTTGACACAAGCTTTTTCAGATCCTCGAAAGCACGGTCGCATTTATCTCTCCAAATAAAATCAACATTCCATGTCAGTGCATATAGAGGTGCAACTATTTAAGAAAAATGCTCTATGAATCTCCTATAATAACCAGAAAATCCTAGAAAATTGCGTACCTTTGTCTGTGTGGTAGGAGTAGGTATTAACAAAATTGTTGAATTTTGGCCAGATCTACTTGTATTCCAGTTGCTGAGATATAATGACCTAGGATGAGTCCCTCAGTCATCATCATATGGCAATTTTCATGGCTCAAGCAGAGCCTAGTGGCAATATATCATTGCAACACCTTTTCCAATGTTTCTAGTGCTGGCTCAAAATCATCTCCATACGGTGTGAAATCATCCATATATACTTGGAGCTCTTCATTTATTAAATCTAAAAAGATGTTGTGGATGGCCCTCTGAAATGTGGCAGGCGCATTGCATAGGCCAAAGGGTAGGACTCTGTAAGCAAATGTTCCCTAAGGACAGGTAAAAAGTAGTTTTATCTTGGTCTTCAAGGGCAATCTAAATCTGATTGTACCCACTGAAGCCATCTAGGAAATAAAGGAATTTATTTCCTACTAATGAATCTAATACCTGATCAATGAATGGAAGGGGAAAGTGATCTTTTTGAGTTGCTTTGTTCAATTCTCTGTAGTCTACACAAATCCTCCATTTTCCATTCTTCTTTGGCACCACTACTGGTGGAGAGACCCACTTGCTATCAGAGATTGGATAAATAAAGTTTACATATAAAAGTTTTTGTAACTCGGCTTTCACAATATCTTTCAGGTGAGGGTTGAGTCTCCGTTGGGGTTTATGAATAGGTCTAGCATCATTTTTTGTATAAATGTGGTGTGTACACAGCTAGGGATCAATTCCCTTCATTTCCAAATAATCTCAGGTAGATGCTTCCTTGTATTTTCTTAGTAGTTGGACCAGCTTTTCTTCCTGTTCAGGAGTCAAGTTTTTGTTAATGTTCAAGGTTTTTCCTGGCTCAATCTCTATATTTTTGTTGTTTGAAACAAAGGTAGAGTGTATTGATTGATCATAAGTGTATTTGAGGGGATCTTCTTCTAGTTCATTGTCAAATGCTGCCTCTATTATGTGACATTATACATGGGATTTGGATTCGGATTGGTTAATGAAGTTGTTAATAATGTCATCCTATGTTTAGTCTTTAAAATCGAGGGCATCTTCTATGGTTAATGGGGACCTAATATTTTCTGTGAGATATGATACAGGTTTCTAGTTTTCATTATTGCTAAACTTAGCTAGGCTGGGGGGTATAGAGCTAGATTCTTGATATTACTCCCTCTAGTTATAGTCATACTGCCTTGTCGACATCCAATGTAAGCATCAACAGTCGCTAGCCAAGGTCTACCTAAGATTAAAGGGTGTCCATCGAGTTGGTTTTAGGGGTTGATTATTAGAAAGTCAGCAAGCTATTCCCAGGAACCTACAGATACCATGACATCGTGTAGTGTACCTTCTGGCCTAACTACTGATCGGTTAGCCAGTTCCAATAGGGTAGTAGTTGGGTCTACTAATGTAATGCCAAGTTTTTGACAAGTGGTGGTTGTTAAAATATTAATTGCAGCCCCTAAATCAACTAGGGCATTTGAAAAGGTTTATCCATTGATTTGCACCATCACTATAGGATTCCCTGGGTCTTCATATTTGACAGGTGCTTCCCTTCTTGATAGTAGATCAAATAGGGTGCTGACAATTTGGATGGTTGGATTAGTTGTTTTTCTCCTCTTTGGCTTTTTTACACACAACTCTTTGATGGTTTCTGCATAGATTGGGATATCTTGGATAGCCTGGAGGAGTAGAATCTTTATACACAAATTTCTTAGTTCTCCCAGAAGATCAAAGTCAGGATGTTCTATTGGGAATGTTATGATTAGTTGTTCTAGGAATGGGGGAGAAGACGTGGTTGTCTAGTTGTGAGTTTGTTGTCTTACCACATCCTCTTCTTATAGTAGTTGTTCTACAGGTAACGGATTTTCAACTTGAGCATTTTTATCTCCCTTAGTTTCTATTATGCGTCCAGACCTTAATTGAAGGTCATTGCACTCCCTTACATCGGTTTCATGTTTTGGTGTTTCGATTATTTGAACAGATTGAACCGGTCTATTATTAGGGTTAGGGTTGGGTTGGGCTCAGAATTGCGGTCTTAAGTTGGACTGGGGATTTTGTTGTAGTGTATATGGTGCTGGCAGTGTGGGTTGAGGGAGGGGGATGGTTCGAGTTGGCTGATTCATCAGTCTTTGCCAGTTTGAGTGCCAGGCTTGACTCTGCAAAGTGGAAGGGGACCATTGTGTTCAATATGCATTGTTTTGCCAACATGGTGGACAGTAGGGAAATTTTGGTCAATTAGTTTGGCTTGTTTGATTTGGCCATGGTGATGAAGGAAATGGTTGTTATGACCAGCTTGGGAAGGGTGGCTCATTTTTCCACACTGTATTATCTTGTCGAGCATGATATTATGGAGGTTGGAAAGAAGAATATGGATCGGAGGGCATACCTGGTTGTCGTGGCTGCCATTGACAGCGTTTATTGAGTAGGTACACTGGTTCTGATTTTTCTTCCGCTTCTTTGTACACTGCTTTCAAACTTGGGAGTGAGGGGTAGTTCTTTGTCGAGTGATCTTTTGTACAAATAGCGCAAACTTGAACTACATCCAGTGGGCACTCTTTATGGTTGTGTTTATTTTTGCATCTAGGGCAAAATATTGCCAGGTTTTTCTCTGCTTCTACTTGTTTCTGTTTAGCTTGCATAATATCGAGCTGCATTGTTAAACTCCCCAATATATCAGTTTTGAAATCCTCCAGTAAATTACTGATTTCTGCATGGGTTACTCCTCCACTGAAGATCTTGTTGTCCCTTGTGAGCATGTCACGTTCCACTGGTTTTAGCCTTGTACTGCCTCTTGAACTCCTAATACACAAATCAATAATGTCAGCAAAATTTTCTTGATAGATGTCACCTTTTCCCATAATATTTAGTGTTTCAACCCATTGTTCCTTCATTCCTTTAATTAATGTATTTTTTTAACACATTGTCAAGTAAGGGTAATGATGCATAAGGAGATATCTAAAGATTATATTGAAAACATTCAACATGCTCTTCTAGTGTCTCAGTAGGTCTGGCTACCATTTGAAATATTTCATCCTTTAATTCTCTAGACCTACAATAATCCTGATATTTCTTTAGAAAAGCACCTTTCATGTGATCCCTGTCATTTATAAGACCTCCACCTAATCCCATAAACCATCGTAAAGCTGCTCCTTTTAATGCAGAGGGAAATAGTTTTAGCTTTTGGGGATCGGTGGTATAGTCATATCCTCGGCATAATACATCAAATTCAAACAAAAATGCATCTGGGTCTTCCGATGTTAGGCCATGGAATGTAGGGATATGTTGCAGCGGTATGGTTTTCATAGGTGCATTTACTGCAGTGTCCACAATGGGATATTGCAGTGTGGAGGTCTGAGGTGTTTGCTAATTCTAGGCCATTTGATCAAATATGTGCCAACATCCTTCTGGGATTTCTAGGGAGTTATTCCTAGGCTGAATAGAAGGAGTAGGAATGGTCTTAACAATACTTCCTTAGTTTGGGATGATGAGAGTTCCTTGTTGAACTAATATCTGGGGGGATCTTGGCTCTTCAAGTTCTTTAGCTTTGTTCTGCATGATTTTGATGGCACTTCCCTTATCTGGGTTGCTTAGTGGCTGAACTATTTCAAGAGGAGATCTTGGTTCTTCTGTTTCCCCTGTTTCTCCTCCTCCTTCACAGAGATTACTAAGTTTCCCTTCTTGTAAATATTTCAGGCTAGAATTCCCAATTTCTTGAAAATATTGCTTTTATGTTTGGATGTGCACCTCAGCAAAGCCTACAGCTGGTGATTCTATGGCTCGAAGGGAGTTAGTAGGTTGTCTAGAAGCAACTTTTCTAGGACCTACTGATGGCTGAGATTCTAATTTTTTAATGATATCACCTATAAAGGTCAATTAGCCAAGGGTCACTAGTCCCTTAGCTTTATCAGGTTTGGGTAGTGGTTTTGGATTCTTTTCAGGATTTTTCTGCTTAGTCATGCATACAACTCAAATAATTATTTCTACCCAAAGTAATCAACAAATCTGTATGAAAGTTGATGGGGGAGCAGGGTTGTTACATGCTCTGTACGCAGGTTCTTACCTTTCGTTTTTAATACCCAATTCTCCCCTAGTAGGTACTTATCAAATGCACACTACTCTTCTTAAAAAAAATGACTACACTCTCCCCGACAATAGTGCCAAAATGTTGGGTGATAAAAGGTGTCTTTTTAACCCCTATTTACCCTACATTAATTATCAATCTAGGTACGATTTTTTATCTCAAGAGTGTACTCAGTTTGAGGCAGTCACTTGATTCAAGAGTAATGTTTTCTAGTTTGTAGTATAGTGCTAAATACAAGAGTAAATAGATGCTAGAAATAAAATATACCTGTAATTAAAAGAAACCTTAATGCTCTGAAACTTAAATCATTCATTCAGAAAATTATAGCAATTTATCAGTCAAGGATGTAGTAATGATAACTCTTTCCTCTGTCAACTGATATAAATGAAATCAATCATAAACAAGATCTCCAATCTAAGAACATAGACAACGATAGTCAATGTTCTTTACAGTTGTAGATCTTTCAATCCACACTAAAGCAAATAATAACAGTTCGATTGGAAATGCTTACTAAAACACACTTGCTGCACTATCAATTAAAAGGTGAAAGAAAATCCTTGCAGAAAAGGAACAACAACTAAGTCTATTGAAAAGATTGAATAGCAAAGCTTAATCTACAGAAATGAATCGAACAACAATCTTTACCGAAATGAACCAAACAACAATCTTTAACTGAAATGAACTAAACAAAAATCTTCAGATAATAAAGGAACAACAAATTTCATTAAGTGTAAACACACAATGACTATAAAGTAATAGAGTCAGTAATCTTATTATGGCAGAGTGAACATTAATCACAGATATAAAGGAATGACAATCGTGATTATAATTGAAAAACGATTAAATGAACAACAGCTGTAGTTGTGAGTGAACAACAGAATCTAGACTAGACAGCGCAGTATTGTTTCAAAAGGAACAACATGACATTGAGTTATGAATAACAATCGTGTTATCAATGCAGTCTAATTATGATCTTAATGTATCAGACTAATTCAGCTAGATGTTCAAAAATAGAAGATTATCGAATAAAGCAAATTAAGGAAATGCAAAGGAAATCAAACCACACACAACTGTAATTGTAAAATAGTGATATAAGAAGCAAGTGGATCCACTAGGGCCGGGCGCTTAGCCACCAAGGAAACACTGTTGCGTTTACTCCAGGATCACATAATGGAATAGCAACTGAGTTATATATTAATCATATATGGCAGAGTTACAGCTATCACTCCTCAAAGAGAGTCGATGATCAAATTTGAAAATACAATAGTAATTCTAAAAAATCAATCCTCTCTTTATCTTACAATCGTTGCCCCATTTATAATGGGTAGGCGAATACATCAAGGTTTTAGATAACTTTTAAAGCAGTTTTTCTTAATCTTCCATCTTTAGTTTTCTTCTTTTTGTCTTGCGCAACCACTCTATTTTCTCCATATTTTCCTGAGATGTGCGCTCTAGTCTCATTCTTCTTGTCTAGACACGGTTTCCTAATGGAGGAACATCAGTTGCCTTGCTTTTGTCTTGTTGTGTGTGGAGCTTGATCATCTTCTGTATTCAAAGGTTTCAGCTAGATGTATACCCCATGAATATTTTACACCCCTCCACACGGGGGGGGGGGGGGGGGGACTTTTCCCCCCTACGGGGGTTTGGGGGGGCCGATCCCCCCCCAGCTAGGGGGTCCAAGGGCCAGTAGTCCCCCGAAGCTAAAAATAGATGCAAAATTGCCTGGTAAAAGTCTAGTAATTTCTAGTCAATCTGGGTTGTTCATTAGGGGAATGATCTGACAATAGAAGTTATGTTTAGTTTAGGGTTTTTTTCCCTAGAAGGCAACCCCTCACTATATATGAGGGAATTGTATTGTGTCTAGGTAGATCTGTATTCTGAGTGAGGAAGAGAGAGTATATTGAGAGTGAAGAGGGAGTTAGAACGGATCTGCTATAGGTTGTATCTCTTTAGTTTGCTGGATAATATAATAAAAGAATGACTGGCTATTTCTCCATGGATGTAGCCCAAACTGGGTGAACCATGTATACCTGTGTCTCTCTTGTTTTATGCCTTTTTTGTGTTTATATTTCTGAAATATTTTATGTATTCCATTGCTCTGTAATATATAATTTTCTAACATGTCTTTACCTTCTGAATAGTGATTTTCTATTCCCTTCACTTTCTATATAGAAAAAGACAATAATTAGTTATTTTGTATTAATAACAAATCTCCTTAATTCTATCATAATTCTTTAACATATTACCATTTTAGAATGTAAAGGAGTTATGATCCCAAGGAAAAGATAAAGAAATGAATGGAAAATGCATAACTTTTCCATCGCTCAACAAGGGGCTGGCTCATGGTCATATAAAGCGTCAAGGAACCGAAGGCTAAGAACAAAGGGTGATCAAGGATCACAATTTTTCAGAGGATGCACCAAGGACATGGATAGTAAATCACCAATTTTCAAACCTCTGATTTTTAGCCAAGCACGTGATCTATAAATGAAAATAAAAAAAAATGAGCCAAAATAATTAATAAAGGAAAAGGGTTCCCAAATAGGAGTCTAAAGGCTCTAGCACCTTAGGGATAAGCCCCAGGTCACAACCCCTCGGTCATATGAGAAGAAATGCAAAAAGGGGCTAAACCAAAGGGGGCCAAAGAAGATCGAGACTTGTTATTTTGTAACACCTTTAAGAGTAAAAGTCTTGATGTAGTAGAGTCCCAATAGTATGGTACAAAACTCTTAATGCATATAGGTATATGACAACAGTATTAAATGAAGGCATGGAGTAGTGATAAATTAACACATGGGCTTAGGAATACTTAATGCCTCAACATGGAGCTCCACTCAGTCATATAATGCAGGACTACCAGGTCAATCTTCACTTCTACTTTGTTACAAGCCAACACAGTTGATCGCTACCAACTCCACATAGTGCTGAAGCTAGTCAATTCAGGCGAAAGTGAAAAGAACCAACTGAGCAACAAGAAAGGCACGTCATGGTAGAGATGTGGCCTAATCAGGGGAAATCTCAGAAATGGCATAGGGATACTTCCTCTATCATGATCCAAATTTCCTTTTCTTATTATTTATGTAATTTCTGTTTACTTTGTATGTCTTGCACTTTAAGGAATGAATCAAGTCCTGATTAGAATCATTGTGGGTAGGAGAGCTATCACACATCAAGACAAATAGTCAAATCAGATAGCTGGGCCTTGGATGAGATATTTTGTAACTATTAATTCAAAGCTCCCTCTCTTTTTATAAATAGGGGGAAGAAACACTTAAAAGAGGTTTCATAATTTTTCACCCACGGTGGTCCAAATTCTGTGATTCCACTTTGGTTCTACTGGCTTGCTCATGAGGGATTTGAGCGATATCTTGGTAAATGTAATGGACTGGTGATTTGGGCTCGAGGATTAATGAAACTATTATGTTGATTCCTATCAGAGTAATGTGTAGTATGTTTTCTCCTTTGTTTATAACTTCATGTATATTTTTCTCTCTCTAAAATAGTGTAATGATGTTACAGGTTTCACCCTTGTTCATGGTTCTATATTTGTTTCTAAGTAGTAATAGTACTTGTGTTAGATAAAAATTTACTAATGTACCTATAATGTGCACATATTTACTTAATTTTATTTGGTGATAAATGTATCCATTATTAGCGCTCCACTATTTCTGGCATTCCACTTCTTCAATATTCCATACTTCTGCGAGAACATTGTTTCTTAGGCTTCTATTTTGTTTTCAGCCCTATGCATTGCATTCCCTCCTTTCATTCCTCCTCTTCATGTTACTACAATGGCAATATTAAGGTTGCATGTTGTTATGAGTCGACCACCATAATCAATCATTTCTCTCTGATATGAACTAGATATGCCCCCTGTGCCTTTTAGATCCCTTAATGTGTTGAGTCTAGAGTAATGAAAGACTATAGAACCAAGCCCCCTTTATTCTTGTTTTCCAACTACGTGAAAATTGCAGTGTAGCAAAAAGCCCCATTGATAATATTCCAAAGAAATCCTCTCTTTAAGATGTCTTAAGCACTGGTTTATAATCAACCCAGAGGTTGTCTCTAGGAATCTTTCTATATCTCTTGAAGCACTTGTGCAATAGGTGCTAGGAAAAGAGACAACATCTTTCTGGTGTCATTGCCAGGGAGCGAATTATAATATTTTTGCCTGGGTATGACAATTTTTTACATTTCCTCTCTCAGGTGAGTAAGGGAAGTGTGGGTTGAATACCTCTAACCTTGGTGACTCCACTGTTTCAATATTATTGTAAACATCCTAGCAACTTCACTGTCTTTATCTTTATTTGATCATTTTTCCTTTCAAGAGGCCTCATACTCGCTCTGATGCTAAATAACAAAAAAATTCCCATACATTTGAACTTAAGATCACTCACCTAAAGAAGTTTTCAAAATGGCCATTCCTGAATTCTTGCCCAACAAATTTACCCCATTGGATTTTTCTTCTATTGCTGGTCATCCCAATCATGTCCCTTCATTTGATGAATGGAATAGCTATTTGCCTAGACTCAGTGGAAACACAGATAGAAGGTTGAACTAGCACCTCAAGGACTTTCATGAATGCATGGAATAACATGGTATTTTTCTTGAAGATGTACAAATGAAAATTTTCATGTATTCTTTAGATGAGGATGATAGAGTTTGGTAAAGAACAATACCTCATGGTAACATATATTTATAGAGATTTCACATAACATTCAACCATTACTACAAAAGAGTATATCCATTGGGTTCTTTGTTTGAATATTGTTGTGCATATTTTAATCATAAAGGTATTCCTAGGGTTAATGACCCTGCTAAATATGTTTGTGCGGCTCCACTCCAAGAAAACATATACTTGCATCAAGAAGCATCCCTCAATGATTAAGAAAGAGAAGAAGGAGACATCATAGAGATGCAAATAAACCCTCTGAGGTATCATTCAACTGAAGTTGATGATTCTCCTTCTTATGATGTATATGACTTCAATGGAGAGTCAAGTGATGCAAAGCCACAACAATCCTAGTCATGGGAAGTTGCACAAGAAGAGGATGCCCACCACGAGGTCAAAAAAGAGGATCTAATTTACAATCCACATCCTTCGAATGGGGAACCAATTCAAGAGGATGATATTGAATTTGATGAATATTCTCTGATTTATGACTCATATGATTCAAAGGAGGATGAGATGGTTGCAGATTGTTAAAGGGATTTGTTTAGTAGCAAGTGGGAAGAAGGCTTCCAACAACAAATGTTTCAAGAAAATCACAAAGTTGAAGGACCAAGTAGTGTCTGTGATATCTTCTTATAGACAGATTCTATCAAGAACTCTTAGTAGATCCTCCAGTATATGATTCTTACAGTTCAGAAACTGAATATTTTATTCCAGATTTCTAAGAGGTTTGGCCCATTGAAAAATGGGTAGCAAAAGATCAACAACACCTTTTCTTAAAAAATCTAAGGCCGAGGAGTTGACCAGTATTTGTGGCTACCCTCACTAAGAAGATATTGGTCAATAGAATTTTCATGAAGATAAGGTAACTAAAATTTTTCTTGTCAGTTCTATGACCTTGTAGCTGATTACATGGCCACATTCTTAGGTCAGTAACAAAGGTTGTTTTTGGAGTATGCATCAAGTTTTTCGTTTGAATACTTTTCATGGTGCATGCTTATTTTGATTTTCAAATTTCAGTAGCATGGAGGCATTAGTTCCAACACCCAAATGTTTACCTGATACCATTGGACGGATGAAATCACTTAAGTGAATTGATGCCTAGTACATAAGTAGGAGTTGTATATAAATAATCTCATTAGCTAAGAATTTATTTTTCAATTGTTAGAATTTACGTTTTTGTATTTTAGTTTGATGAGGAAAGGAATCCATACAAGTAAAGTTCCATGCAGAGTTTTTGGTTGTATGAGTGCATTATAATGTTTTACTCCATGCCCAATGGTGAAGGGTGCTAGTCTGCAGGTTCTCAACACCTTGCCAGCGAGCACTATCCCTAGGTGGAGCCAATGTTGTCACCCTCTGCAAAATTTGTTTTCATCTACTAAAGAGGGAAAAAGAGTATATAGGTTTGCAGCCATATTCTAAGCCATATAAGCACTCAAAGATAATTTGTACCCTCTCCATTAAATAGTTCTTGGAATTAGATTTCCAATGGTTTATGGAACTCCCCAAATGGACTCTGGAATCAAAAGTTAGAGCATATTCAAGTTTCCCTTTAAAAGCCAGAAAACAAAGAGAAAATGACTAAGGGTAAGGTCCTAGCATATCGAAGGTTGCAAATCAGAGGTCCCGACTCATCGTAAATCACATATCACAACATCATGCAACGCGACATTCAATGCTCTGTGTACCAGAGCTTTGATATGAGTTATTGCACATTGGCATTTGCTCATTAGTGGCACTAAGCACATATTGGTGATCCAATGAGTCGGGGAAAAGACATCAGTGATTGACAATCCCAATAGCACAAACATATTGCAAGTCAGAAATCAGTGATTTTGGAAGTGATCACTATGAAGAAATTGTGGGAAAAGAAAGTCAATAGTGTGAAAGCGTCGATAGGGCTGAAATTTTCTTAAAAAAGGAAATGAATTACAAAACAAGAAGAGGTCTAGTATTTTCTCTCTCCTCAAGGGGACCATGTGGCGAAACATCATTGGATTTGATAAATGAGACGTGGCTACACTTGATTGGTTTCGATACACAACACTTGGCAGCACATGGCTAGTTCTGATAAAGAACATGGGGCAGCTGACATTAGCATGAGATGACACTACGGTGGACACGTAGTAGGAAGATTCAATGTTTTGAGGGGTCATAAGGGGCCAAATCAGGTTAACATGTGTCACCGCTCATAAGGTGACACATGGCAGAGTGATGACATCACTAATTGGATATCGGCATTCACAAGATGAGGCATGTTGTTACATCAAAGTTAAAACCTCGATTATGGTCTACCAATAAAGGGCCTTTGATACAAGGGCTGACCCATGGTCACTTAAAGAGCTGAGGAACCAAGGGCTACGAAAAAAGGGTGATCAACGATTGCAAGTTTCAAGAGGATGCACCAAGGAAATGGATAGGAAATCGTCGATTTTCCGACCTCTGATATTTGGCCAAGTGCATGGTCTGTAGAGGAAAATAAAAGAAAAGGAGTAAAAATATTTAACAAAGAAAAAGTGTTCCCAGGCATGATTCCAAAGGCTCTAGCGCCTTAGGGCTAAGCCCTGAGTCACAGCCCCTTGGTCATATGAGAAGAAATGAAGAAAGAGGATAAATCAAAGGGAGCCAAAGGAGATCACGACTCACTGTTCTGTAATTTCTTTAAGAGTAAAAGTCCTTATGCAATAGAGTCTTAGTAGTATGGTATAGAAATTTGAATTTGTATGGGTCTACAATTATATTATTCAGTGAAGGCACAGAGCAATGGTAAATCAACATGGAGGCTTAGGAAGACTTAATGCCTTAGTGTGGAGCTCCACTGAGTCATCCAATACATGACTAACAAGTCAATATTCGATTATACTCAATGACAGGCCAACATAGTTGATCGCTACCAACTCAAGAGAGTGGTGAAGCTAGATAGTTAGGGCCAAAGCGACAAGAACCGATCGAGCAATAGGAAAGGCACATCATGGAAGAGACGTGGCCTTATCAAGGGCAATCTCATAAATGGAATAGGGATACTTCCTCCATCATCATCTACTTTTCCTTTTCTCATTATTTATGTAATTTTTGTTTATTTTGTATTTATTTCAATTTAAATAAGGAATGAAATCCTGATTAGAATCATTGTGGGCGACAGAGCTATCGCACGCCAACACATCTAGTCAAATTGGACAATTGGCCCTTGTCTAAGATAATTTGTAACTATTAATTCAAAGCTCCCCCACTTCTTATAAATAGGGGGAAGAAACACTTAGAAGAGGTTCCAGAATTCTGCACCCGCAATGGTCCAAAATATGTGATTCCACTTTGGTTCTACTTGCCTATTCACGAGGGACTTAAGTGATATCTTGCTAAATGTAATGGACTGGTGCTTTAGACTTGAGGATTAATGAAACTATTCTGGTGATTCCTATAAGATAAATGTGTAGTATATCTTCTCCTTTGTTCTCCTTTGTTTGTCTCCTCAAATTGAAACTCCAACTTGTCGTTTTCAAGAGTGCGACTTCGCGCACATAGTTGAGGAGTGAAAGTCCGGTGTCTTCGGCCACCTCAATTTTTAGTGGCAAAGTAATGTTTTGATACATATGGAATTTATCGTCTTTGGAATGAGGGCGAGGTCGAAATTTCGTGTTTTTATGACTAGTGAAAACACAACTTATTTTTTGATTAAGTGATTTATTTTTGGCATTGTAAATTTTCAATAACATATTTAAAAAATAATAATTTAATTTGATTGAGAATATTTTAAAGTAGTACTTAAGTTATTTATTTTAGGTGATGTAAATTTTCTATTCAATATTTTTTTAAATTTCAATTTAACTAAATTAAGGATATTTCGATGATGATGACGATGACAACGACGAAGATGACGACGATGATGATGATGACGACGATGGTGGTTAACGTCCGCTGAGACCAAACTTGGTCTATCTGACCTAAACAAAACAAATTATTTATTTTTATTTAAGATTTTATTCCTATGCTCAAAAAGCTTGGAGAGAAGCCTCCCGAGCTCACTAGAATTTTGACATTGTAAAAGGCCAGGAAGGTTAGTATTGTAACAAAGATCGTGAAACTGAGATCTAATGTGGTTGTACACGGGGCACTCTAAGAGGAAGTGGTTTCAATCCTCATGTTCCTATTCTCACATATATCGCAGATCCTTTCCATCCATGGTGTTTTAGGAACTTCCCAACGACCGGTTTCACTATGGAGCTCATGAGAATTCGTGCTAATCTTTGCTATATTAATTTTCTTCTTTGAGCTAGTTAAAATAGAGAAATACTTTTGATCTTCTAGGGTGGGGCTGATGACCTTCTTATAATAGCTTAATGTAAATGGTTTGCTAAATATAGAAGGTTAACATTTATCTTATTTTTATTTTTTAATTTAATTAATTAATTAAAAAATTATATAGTGGAATAATGGAATTATTTGAAATGTTTTAATTATAGTTGAATTAATTGAAAGGAACTCTTTGAAATGATTTAACTATAAGAAATAGCAAGGCTACATCCTTAAGGGTGGATGGGAACAACTTCAACTTCTGGTCATTAGAGGTATAATCATAAGTTCTGTAGATGAAAACAAACTCAAACAAGAAGGTACCAGGGTCCTCTAAGGTTAAGCCATGGAAGTGAGGAAGGGCAGAGGGCTTTATGTTTTTCATCCTAGCATCTCCATTAGTCTCTCTACTCGGAAAAGCATCCTCATTCCTGTTTTATGTCTCATTTATGTTTTCAACGATGGTCTAAGTGTGTGGAATGGTTTCTTCTTCTTCTTCCCCAATAGGCTCTTCAAATATCTCTCATTGTCCACCTGACAGGTCCTCTAGTTCCCCTATAGTTAGAGAGGGAAGTTGAAAGTCACCGAAGAAGAGGGAAGGTTGATTGTTTGATGGTGTGGGGGTATTTGGAAAGAATTTTTCTAACTTGTCTCTACTCCAATGAGGCATGCAATAATTTTTTTCTTTTTATGTGTCTTTCATAATTAATTGCAGAACATGAAGGAAAGAAAAATAAAATCTATATATTGATTGCAAATTAGACAGAAAATCATAAATTACATCTACCTAGACACCTCCTCGACAATGACGCCAAAAAGTGCTGAGCCTCAGTACTGCAACAAGAATGTTGCAACTCCTAGAACTACCAACTCTACTTTATCAACCTATGGTTTCATACAAACTTGGAGGTGATAGTATTATATACACAACATATGCATCATTCTACTCATGTCACTTCTCGACTGGGGCACTTGATCATTAGGATTTCAAATTAATCCTCTATTGAACTAAAGGGAGTCCAACTATTGACAGTTATCGTAAAGCTAGTTCTAGTGCATGAAAAGTAAATGCTTGTCCATTTAGAAAATGAAAGTTTCCAAATAGTAAATGCTATAAAATGCCATAAATCATCTAGCTACGAAATGACACAACTTACTTGGAGAAAGTAAACTATGCTAATATTGCAATTGATTCTCTAGCTATCACGACTTCTTGAAAATAGAAAGTTACTCTATCATATCAGAACTCAAACATGCATGCATTAACTATCTCATTTACATCTACAAAGAAGAAGAGTCTTTAAGTGCTAACTTCAGAAATATAAGCTCCAATGTTATCTATTCTTACATGAGGGAAAGGAATGGGAAGGCTGGTCTAGGTGGCACTCATGGGCATGGGATCCAAGTTGATGGGTTAACCTACTCCTATACTAGGATATCCTATCATTTTTATTCAAAACAAGGTCAAGCTAGGCTGCTACAAGACATGATACAGGATGTCCTAAACTACTATAGGGATTTAGTTTAAGGGTTTTGGAGGGAAATAATAGTGATATGAGGTGTTGGAGGGGTGTATGACAACTGTAGAATTTGTAGGGAAGGTGAAAATTTCCCAAGACTAAGCCCAACACTCCAAGGAGGTTGGATTTACCTAAGGCAACTAAAAAAAAGAGGTTCACACTATGGTCTGGTATTCCTTGAAAGAAGGTGGAGAAGACTTAAGTGAAGCTGGTTAGATGAGTCCCTTCATGCAAATCAACAATCCTTGCAACAAAACATGTTTCTCTTTTCATTTATGCATCACTACATGCCCACATGGAAAATATGAATTGAATTTGAGGAGGCTAATTTATCTACTATTAAGGACTAGATCTATGATATGGACTACTTTTTAACAAGCTAACAATTGTAGGTTCTTCCAAGAAATCATAAACAATGATCTAGCTAAGAATAAAACCTAATCTATGCAATAATCAAAAGGCAACTCTGTTTTTGGGGTTGTGAGAGTGGGGTCCTCTAGTCATCATCCCATGAGGGAGATGATGTAGAGGCCATTGCCACCATATTTTCTAGCATAATGTCTCTAGTAAATTGCAACACTAAGATACCTATTCAAACTAATAGAAACAAGGTTGAACAACAATTTAAGTACTTGTTAAGCTAATCAGAAAAAAAACATAAATAAACTTCAGTAGCTAACTATCATTCTAAGCTAAGAATACAACTAGAAAAGGCGAACTTTTGTTACTAGGGTTGGGCCCTAACTGGAGAGCTTCAGCCCTCTAAGTCAACTCAGTGCTGGATCAAAGCATAATTTTTCATTATCATAAAAATTTCAAGTAAATTATAATAATAACATTCAAAATGTTTTATCTCAAAATGACCTCTTGGCTACAAAAAAAATCGAATCCTATTAAGTCCCTTGGCTCTCTTATTTATACCAAAATAGAGCTACCAATAGCTCCCTAGAAAATAGGTTTTCTTAGCTTCCTAACTCAAGAATAACTCTCTCTTGATTGTCACTGGCTTGGTTGCCAATGGACTCAGCTTGCTTGGCTGCGAGTGACACCGAACTGATGACATATGGTGGAGGAATCTTTGAATGATTTTAGGAGTTAAGGAGGGATATAAAATCCTAAAATCTCTCTTGTTTGCCTACTTTGATTTCCTACACTTAATTCAACCCAAAACTACTCCAATTCTTGCATTTAATACACATTGGGCCACATGACATAGTAACTCACCTTTACTCTTCTCACTAAGAAAAATATAACAAAAATATGTAAATAAATGTGAGAAAAGTCAATTTAATAAGCTACAATGTGGCATTGTGACACATATAGTTTACCTATTGATGAGCCTCAACAGGTAGATTAAGAGGACCTATCATTGATTGGAAACAAGGTGCACTGAATCTCTTATCAATGCAGCTGATTAAATAAATTTTAGTGATAGAGCTTCACTCCGAGGAATTAGATTATACCCTTCATAATGTTATTATTCAAGCAAGTAGTGCCATCTTTGGTGGTACGTCAATTTCACACTATGGGCATGTGAGATTTGGGATATTGTTGCTCATTTAGATACTTTATTGGATTTTCTTTTAGAGCACATTGAGGAGGTGGGTTCATATTGAGCCATCAAAAAACTATTCACATGGAGAAATAATAGAGTGGTTTAGGCTAGTATCACAAAAATATTGGAAATATTATTAATATCCAAACCCACTCTAGAGAATGATCTAAGAGCTCATTAATGGGTCACAATTTCTAATGATTCATATCACTTCCGCACATCTATAGAGACTCATTGTTGGTGATAAAATAGATGAATTTTTATTCTAGAGTTCATAATTATTCTCTCTAACCACTCTTCCAAAGCATTCAACATTTAGCCTCTTCTTCTTCACTTATGAGTTAAGTTCATGTTTACACGCACATAAGCCAAGCAACATATTGCCTCTTAAAAGTTGGATTAGACTTGGGTCCTAGTATATATGGAAGGCTACATAAAATAAAGACAACCACCAATCATCATATCTTCATGACTCTTGATCCCAATTAAGAATACAACAATGATGTTGAAAGCCTTATATGGAAGGTTACATCAAATAAAGATGACCACCAAATGTAAAATATTTTCATGACTCTTAGTCCCAATTATGAATACAACAACAATGTTGAAATAATTTTTGAATCACAGTAGTAAATATCAAAATATATGGGGGCTATAGGTCCTTTCTCTTTTTCCTTGGAAATGGAATTGATTGAAAAGGATTTTTGAGACTAATAAAAAATTGTGTATTCAATTTGTGATTCGATTCTGTTTAAAAGATCCTTTTTTTTTTTATATGCCCTATTTATGATAGCTACATGATTCTATGAAATATTTATAATATCTTATCTATATATATATTATATATATATATATATATATATTATATTTATATATATTATTATATTTATTATATATAGATATATATATGTAATTGATTTATTGACTTCATGTGATTTCGTATTATTTAATAAAGAAAAACAATGTAATATTTAAGCCCAAAAATGAAATGGTCGTTAGGTGAAAGATCAAGAAACATTCTATATTAATTACATGTGCACAATGTTGAAATATGTAACTAGGTTTGGTCTTCATAATGACGTATGTAATCATGATTTTATGTAATTGAGTTATATAAGAAAACTAAATAATATTTGTTATGCTTGAGACATGGGTTTCATTCTTAAAGAATTTTATTTTTGTAGATAAAACTCCAATTGAGAGATCCGAGGGCTTCTCATATGGTCTACAAGTCAAAAGTGTTTTTGTCATGTATGAGAGACCCTTATTGGGCATGTTACATATTTATTTGAGTCATTTTAAGATTCAAAATACCCTCCAAGACCTTATCAAAATTACAGAATCAAGTCGGTCCTCAAAGAAATCAAATTAAGCTATTAAAAGGACAAGTTGACCTAAGGAAGAAGATAAGTCAACTTATTTTCATGGAGAGATCACTATATAAAGGAGCACTCAGCCTCATTCAAGAACACATTCACTCTCTCACAAGATGTTTTATCAAGGCAAGGAAAATAAGACTAGCAACTAGTGAAGGGAGGAGAAGGAAGATCAAAGTTTTTCTAATCTACTTTAGGCTACATTTGGTTCACATGTGTGAGGAGACTGAGGTTTATCACTTTGCTACAAGTACAAATTACAATCATAACAAGAGGGATGAAACCAGACAAGGAAAGAACCTATATTGAACTTTGAATTCACAAATAAGACAACCATATCCAAGCGAAGGAGAAGGAGGGCTGAAGTTTCCCTAATTTGATCACAGGTGGGAAAATTGTAGCCAGTTATAGGAGGCTAAAAGTTGCAGAAAGAGAGGATAAGGATTTTAGGCTTAAGTTGTAGGGATGACAGTTAGGGAATAAGGAAAAATGGTAACATCTTCAAGAAGAATTTGAATTTTACTTGAAGCAAGGATTGACTTGGTCTTGGGGGGGTTGTTGGTCAAGGGTCTAGGTCTTGGAATTCATAAATTGAATATTTTATAAGAAGAAGAATTCTTGTGTGTTTTCCTCTCATGTTGGAGAGGTTTTGGCCCTGAAGGATAGTCTACATATTGTGTCCTTTGTCTCATTGTTGTTTATGATTTTGTAGTTATTTTATGATAGAGAACAATAATATAATCAAGAAAAAATAAGAAGCTAATCAATTTATGTAAAATTACATCACAAGCAGCTATCATTGAATGAGAAATCACCTAAGAAGAATCTAGTCAAGTATAATTACATCACAAGCCATTATTATTGAATGAGAAATAACCTAAGAATAAGATAACCATGTTAAGTATAATCACATCACCAGAAGTTATCATTGAGTGAGAAATCACCTACTCTAGGTGTCATAGATTTCTCAACATGGTATCAAAGCTAAGGTGACAGGTCAAGGAAGGGAAGCTCAGTAAAGGACACTCAAGCACTCAAGGATCAAATTTCTAGAACTACATCAAGGGCATAAAAGCATCAAGAAGATCCTTTCATATTTAATTAATTTAGAAGGAAGTATCAATACCCTAGCTCGATCAAGGAAAGACTCTACACTTGAAGCATTTTTGGAACCTCACTCAAATCTTCTTCGAAGACCTTAATAGATCCTATCTGTACAAAAATTCAAGAGGACCTGCAAGTGAATCATATTTAAGTCTACTCTTCCAATGGAAGCTATAAGAAAGGAGTTGTTATGATCATCGAAGATTCAAGATGATCTCCCTCTCTTTGGATCAAGGATCATTTTGAAGGAAGATATCTTCTTCCTAAAGAAATCTTAAATAACCACATCATCAAAGATCAATAAGGAAAAAAAGGAATATATTGCCATCAAGGAGTATCTTCTCAAGTAAGTAACTTTTTTTCTACATTTGAATCAGTCAAAATGCATTTTTGCAAGGAGAGAAACAAGCTCGTTAGGTCAATTAACTTTCTAGCATGGAAGAAGAGGACCAATTTGATCCTCATAGAAAATGAATTTGTGGAACATGTTAAGGGCTCAATAACTAAACCTCCAAAGGAAGAATCTCAAGCACTTGAAAAGTACATGAAAGGGGAAGTAAGGGCTCAAACGATTCTCATTTATTCCATCAAGGATCCCCTCATACCCTATCTATCAAAGTTGGAAATGGCTAAAGAGATATATAACACGTTGGTGGAACTATTCTCCATGAGTACTGCTGAAGAAGTAATATCACTAAGACAATAACTCTACAAAATGAACATATCCAAGGAAGAAGGAATAACCTCATATTTTTTTTAAGGGTGTTAGAAATAAGAGATCAAATCCAATAGTTGGGAGAAATAATGTTTGACAGGGAAATCACTACCATAGTGTTCGATGCACTACTAGAGGAATGGGGAAACTTCACATCAAGCATCTATGGAAATAAGTAAGCTACTTCTTTCAAGGAATTATAGTGATTATGAAAAATTGAGGAAACTAGGTTGAAGGAAAAACTCAATGTAGGATCAAGTGAACAAGCAAAAGAATTTTCTACCTTGACTAAAAGAAAAAGGGAATTTTGGTCCTCGGAAAAAGAAGAAGAATATGGCCAAGTTTCAATGTTATGGATGCCATGAGTATGGGCACTATAAAAGGGATTGTAAAAAATTAAAGAAGGAAAACAAAAAAGAGGAAGGGAATAATCCCATATCACCGAAAAAGTGTAAGAAGCTGAAAACAAGAAGTCCAAAAAGGAAGAAGTAAGAGATCTATACTATGATTGAGATAATATTATTCACCTAGTTTTTTTCAAGTATTTGTTCTTTAGTTCTTTTTTATCTATCATGGTAGGAGTCCTTAGAGACACCATAGGATGCATCATGTTAGGATATGGCATCATAATAAGCATACAATATGAAGAAAGAGCTTGGAACATCATAAGAAGATTTCAAAAGAGCTGAAGTAGAAGTCTATGGAAATCACCTATAGTGAAAAGGAGCTCTTGGTAACCTCATTAGAAGCATAAGTAGTACTTATGGATAGAATAAATTAATATAGTATATAGCTCTCCATATATCATTCAAGAGGAGAATTTCCAGGATGAATATGGTCATTATCTGTCATTGAATCTTCAAAGGAAGAATCGCCTATTGAAAGAAGCAAGTGTCTTGCCCGAAATTCCACCTTATGAGGGATTCATGCGATGGTGGTATGATGAATAAGAAATGCAGTAGATTAAGATGATTGAAATACCTTCAATGAAGGAATTTTCCAAAGGAATATGACCATAAAGTAATAAATTAGGTAGGTATGCATGTATTTAATAAAATTGAGTCATGTCATATAGTTGCAGTTAGCATGGATAGATTCTCTACCTCATCAGCATGATCAAGGAAAATAATCTCCTCCATTGAAAGGATGAATAAAGGCATAGATCACATAATAAAATGAACATAATAAGTCCTCATGTGGAATATTAGGTGGTTGATAAAATAAATGAACTATGGATGGAAGTTCCTGGGGAGTAATATGTGAAGGAAGAAAGGATATATCATGAAAAGTGCAACTATGGTCACATAGAAAAGGAAATCAACATCTATTTACTAGAAGGATTGATCATTACATATTCATGGAAAAGGTATGTAGAATCCAATGAAGTCTAGAAAAGAAAGAAACCCTTGACATATAAAATATTTTTGGAGATGTGTCAATATGTATGCAGAATGTTGATGATGCAAATGAACAAATGTCATGATCAAAGACCATCATAAAGGTAATGTCAATTTGATGTTCATTTTTTTATTTGTATTTTTGAACAATATCTAGATGGCCTAATGCAGGGGTACCTAAAGGAAGAGTTGTGGATGTCACCCATAATTGATACTCATGTGGTAGGATGAAAGATCCTGAAGGAAGCATGATGTAAAGAAGGTAGCAAACTATGAAGGAAGGCAAAATAAGGACTAATATATCACTTTTTGATGAAAGGAAAGATGACATGAATGACATGATTCATAAATGAAAGTGATGGATGTTTTGTGCCCTATGAATAAGTCCCAAATATAAAGGCTCCATAACAAAGAAGATGATTTCAAATTCATAACCCAACATCTTTGTGACCCATTTGTGTTTCTCTTTAGAGGATAATATTTTTTCTAAAAGGTATTTAAGACTATCATGATTTGTTCTTACCTTGAAGTGTCTTCCCATTAGGTAGGGTTGCCATTTCTTAAGTGCATGTAGTATTGCCATCATTTCCTTCTCATAAATATCTTTGTGTAAATACTTTCCCTTGATTGGATGACTTTCGAAAGCAATGGGTATTTAATCTTGCATTAAAATAGCACCAATTCCATTTCCTAAAGCATCACATTCCACAATAAAGGTTTTTGTGAAGTCCAGCGTAGCTAAGACTGGTACTTGGCACATTTCCTCTTTAAGTTGTTCGAAGGCCTTTGTTGCTTCTCGAGTCCGTGAAAATGCATCTTTCTTCAATAATGTTGTTAGGGGTGTTGCTATTCTCCCATAATTATTAACAAACTTGTGATAATACCCTGTCAACCCGAGAAATCCTCAAAAATGCTTTATGGATGTGGGGATTTTCCATTCCTTAATGGCTTTAATTTTTCTAGGGTCTACCTTAACACCTTCATGAGATACAATATGATCTAGGTATTCCACCTCTTGTACTCCAATGAAACATTTGGAGCTCTTTGCATATAATTGTTTCTCCTTCAATAGTTTGAGCACCCTATCAACATGTTCAACATGATCCCTTCCAAGACTTGTTGAAGATTAGTATATCATTAAAAAATATTAACACACATTTTCTAAGGAAGGGTTTGAAAATGGGATTCATCAAAACTTGAAATGTAGAAGGTGCATTGATAAGGCCAAAAGGCATGACCAAAAATTCATAATGACCCTCATGAGTTCTAAATGTTGTTTTCAGGAATGTCTTCAGTCTTCATTCTGATTTGATGATATCCTGAACGAAGATCCAACTTGGTGAAGTAAATTGATCATGCAATTCATCCAATAATTCATCAATGACAGGAATGGGAAATTTGTCTTTAATAGTGAGCTTGTTGAGCTCCCTATAATCCAAATACAGGCGCCATGATCCATCCTTCTTGTGCACCAATACTACTAGAGCAGAGAAAGAACTTGGTCTAGGTTGAACTATACTAGCCCTTAGCATTTCTACAATCATACGTTGAATTTCACTCTTTTGGGCATAGGGATATTTGTACGGCCTGATGTTTGGAGGAACACTTCCTAGAAGAAAATGAATAGCATGATCATGATCACAAATAAGTGGGAGACCTTTGGGAGTCTCAAATACCTTGGAATGATTGTCCAAGACTTTTTGGATATCTAGAGAAATAGATGATTTTAATGTGGGAACCTCTAGCAAACATAATTGTGAAATTACACCTCGTTGTTACTTCTTTAGAAGCTTTGTCATACCATTAGAGTTGATTATCTTTCGCATTTTCCCTACAATACCCCTTAATTCAACTTCCTTTCCTTCCACACAAAATTGCATGAAAAGTTCTTGAAAATTAAAAGCTATTGTACCCAAGGATTGTAGCAATTGGACTCCTAGTACAACATCAGCACCACCCATTGGAATGGAAAGCATTGGGCTATTCAATACATATTCTCCCATGGATAGCTTGATATTATGACACTTTCCAAAGAAATTTATGGTTTCTCCACTTGCAACCATCACCTAACACTCTGGTGTTCGATATAGGAAACAATTCAATCAATCAAGAATATTAGATGTTTCTTCTTGATATGTCCTTCTATCTTGATAGTTTGAGGAGTGGTAATTCCATCCAATACATTACAAGATATGGGTGGATTCCTTTCTTCTTTATCTAGGGTTTGTTCCTAGAGTATATCCTCTTCTTTTGACATTTCTTGTTCCTTTTCTTCCTCCTCTTCACAATCTATGTAGAATAATTTCTTCTCTGCACACTTATGACCTTTAGTGTATTTGATATCACAACTG
Source organism: Pinus taeda (assembly GCA_000404065.3). Lineage (NCBI taxonomy): Eukaryota > Viridiplantae > Streptophyta > Pinopsida > Pinales > Pinaceae > Pinus > Pinus taeda. The sequence goes on along the minus strand of APFE030545147.1, from coordinate 21,472 downwards.
TAACAAATCCCTTTTTCTCTTTTTTCTTCCAATTGTTTTGGTGTCAACCTTATAGGTCGTGGAAGGCTAGGGGTGACAACACTTCCATCTTTATAGTTATGAGTGGTAGGATTCCTTGTTGCCATAATTTTTCTTTCCATTTTTCTTGCTAACATGAATGCCTTCTCCAATGAATCAAGTTCCCAAAGGCGAACCTCATATTGGATATTATCCTTTAAAGTCCCTATGAATAGATCAATCCTATGCTCCTCTGGAATATCTTTTACCCTTATGTTCAATTTTTGGAAGTCTTCAATGTGCTCCATCATTGAACCCTTTTGTTTGAGATTTATTAATTGGCTAAAAGTGGTGTTGCTTTTTGTACCTTCATAATGTGCTATAATTTCTTCCGTAAAATTTGGCCAAGTGACAATTTGTTTATAAGATCAAAGCCATCGATACCATAGAAACTGATTTGGTTCCAAATATAAAGTTGCAATACGTACCTTTTGTGTGTTTTTCACATTATGGAGATCGAAAACTTTCTCCATATGTAGTATCCATGTTGCAGGATCCTTGCGATCAAACTTCCTCATCTCGATTTTTGGAACATGGTGGGTCTTCAATCCAACATTAGAGTCTATGAGTTCATGATTAACATTTCATGTGTTCTCATCATGAGTTTCCTTTACTACCCTTTCACCATTAGTGACCATTTCTTGTAGCAACTTATTCAAATTCATCCTCAATTCTTCCATGTTATCGTTCATGCCATTCATCTTAGCTTCTACACCTTTCTTTAAACCATCCATCTTAGCTTCCATGCCATCCATCTTAACTTGCATGCCATCCATATTAGCTTCCACGCCATTCATCTTGGCTTCATTTACCTTTAGTGAGAGTGAAATTTGTTGTACTTGGTCTTGTAATTTTGATATATCATGTTGAATTTATTCCTCTTCTTCACGAGTCATGCTAGAGATTTCAGGTTGCTTACTAGGTGTTTCCATTTTCTTTCTTCAAGGAATTAATTAATGTTAATAATTCTTTACTATTACCTTTGAATTCCTTCAAACTAGTTTTTCAAACCAATCTTATGCAAAATTAAAAAAACTACACACCTTTGTTTTTCACTTTGTAAGAGCTCGTTATTGAATCTGTTGTATCTCTATAACTGCAGATCTCAAATATCTGAAATCACATCCTACAGTATCCATTTGAATCCTCATTATAACCCCGCATGTCTGATCAAGATTGGATTCTCCAAGGAAGAGTTATGCCAAATCTCCCACAGTGACCTGATTATAGAATAGTTTAGTAGAGTGAACTTGCACATTGTGCCATGTGTCACCGTTTCAACCTTAGTACCTAAAACTAATACAAATAAAGTTGTAGGCCATCCTCTATCTAAAACTTCATACGAAATTTCAATCTGATGCTCAAAACAAAAGTTATGACCATTTTCCCCAGGTCACCTGTTTGGAATGTAATTCGGGAGTCTACAAAAATGCCAACTTTCGCAGATCATATCATCGTGAATATAGTCACACAAGCTCTAAAATTCTGACTCGAAGTTCATTATGATTTTTTCCCAAATGGGTTTTTTTTTAGCTTCTGAAACATCGCATAAAAATAGTTATAGCGAAAATTCCACAATGACTGATTTGGAGCAGCGAAACCCTAGAATCCAAAGCTCTGATACCAAATGTTATGAAACCAACTCACAAAAAGATAGAAAAGGTATATCAACACCTTAGAATTAAGTGTCTTTGAGAGGGAAGCCTCCTTTACATTACACAAGTGAACAATTTTTGGATGATACAAATGACTAAACCTCCCTTCTCTATATAGGAGTCTAAGGGGTCACAATGTAATCAAGCCGACATAACAGTAATAACATAAGGGAACAAAAATGACAATAGTGTGTTTCTATGGGGCATACTAATAACAATATGGGGACAATGAGGGCACAATAATAACAATAAGGGATACAATGACAATAGTAATGTGAGAATCACTAGTAATATAGGGTCCTAACAGTTGAAATATGTAACTAGATTCAATCTTCATAATGACATATGTAATCGTGATTTTATGTAATTGATGTAAAGAAGAAAAATAAAATTAATTTTGTGATGCTTGAGACATGGCTTTCATGCTCAAGGAATTTTATTTTTGTAGATAAAGCTCCCATTGAGAGATTCTAGGGATTGTCATGTGGTCTACAAGTCAAAATATTATTTTTCATGTATGAGAGACCCTTCTTGGGCATGTTACATATTTATTTGATTCATTATAAGAGTTGAAAGACCCTTCAAGACCTTGTCACAAGTGCACAACCAAGTTGGTCCTCAAAGAAAACAAATTAATCAATAAAAAGGACAATTTGGCCTAAGGAAGTAAATAATTCAACTTATTTGCATGGAGAGATCACTATATAAAGGAGCACTTGACCTTATTCAGGCACACATTCAATCTCTCACAAGAATGTTGATCAAGGAAAGGAAATTAAGACTAACAAATCGTGAAGGGAGGAGAATGAAGAGAAATGTTTTCTTAATCTGTTTTGGGCTACATTATGTTCACACGTGTGAAGAGACTAGGGTTTATCTCTTTGTTGCAAGTCCAAATTACAATCATCACAAGAGGGCTAAAACAAGGAAATGAAGGAACCTATATTGAAGTTCAAAATCACAAAGAAGCCAGCCCTGGCAAAGCGAAGGAGAAGGAGGGGTGAAGTTTCCCTAATTTGATCACACATGGGAAAATTAGAGTCCCCTACAAGAGGTTGAATGTTGTAGAAAGAGAGGATGGGAATTTCAAATTTAAGTTGCAGGGTCGAGGGTTAGGGAAGAAGGAAAAATTGCAGCATCTTCAAGAAGAAATTGAATTTGAATTGAGGCAAGGATTGACTTGGTCTTGGATGGATTGCTGGTGAAGGGTTTAGGTCTTGGAGTTCATTAATTGAAGATTCTATAAGAAGAAGAATTATTGTGGGTTTTCCTCTCATGTTGAAGAGGTTTTGGCCCTATTTGATAATCTACATCTTGTGTCCTTTGTCTCATTGTTTTTTATGATTTGGTAGTTGTTTGATGATAGATAACATTAATATAATTAACGAAAGAAACAAGAGCTAGTCAATTTAAGGTAAAATTACAATACAAAAGATTTTTCATTGAATAGAATCACCTACCTAGCTGCCCTAGATTTCCCAACACACAACTAACATATTTTATGGGGAAAACAAGAGTTTCCTCAAATGGTGCCTTCCAACCATAGGTCATGTCCACTACATTAATGACTAAGTTTTCTAGATTTCTTTAAATATATGTCATTGTGAGCATAGGCTTGGTTGGTATTAGATGTTTAACGTGCTAACTTTATGCGGAGCAAATTGTCTCTACTGTATTCTCTTGATAATCAGAAATATACCCGAGTCTACAGAAATGGTTCGAATTCAAGTAAAAGTTTTAATTGGGGATTTCTTAGAAGGTATCACATTTGACTTTGATGGATTGGATATAGTTTGCAAATAATGCATATCAAAATAGAAAGGGTGAGAGATGATGCAATTCACGGATATTGAAGTTGAAAATGTAGAAAATCAAAATGATGAAGATGATGAAGAATATGCATAAATACATGATAAGGAAGATGATAGTGATGGTGAAGGAAAGGAAGAAGCTGGAGGTAGAGAAGAAGATTTTGATTAGAATGATGATAATGAAAATGAATATTCAAATGAAGTAGATAATGATGAATATGAAAAGGATGTCATTCAAGATGGTGAGGAAGATTAAGATGTAAGAGATTGTAATGTTGAAGATGGTGATGTTATAGAAAACGGGAATGAAATTGATATTGATGATGTAAAAGATGAATATATAGAACATTATAATGATGAAAATAATGGTATCCATGAAAATAAAGGTATCAATGAAAATGAGGATGTAGAAAATGAGGATATAGAGGAGATAAAGAAGAAGATGAAAATGATGGTCATTGTTGTGAATGGAAATGATGAAAATCTACAATATGCACGAGATCTTAGTGTTGTAGATGAAAATGATGTAGAATACAATTATAGTCGGGATGAAATTGATATTGATCATGATGATAAAAATGAAGGAAATAATGATAAAAATGAATATGATGATAAATTTGATAAAAATAGAGAGCATTTTAATTACAAAGATAATATATTGGATGATGATGGAAATGATATAGATCAAGATGACCATCCAAATGAGGTTGAACTTGATGTGGATGAGGATAAAGCAAATCAAGATGATGATCCATGTGAAGCTAATATAAATAAGGATGATGATCCAGATGTGACTGATCTTGATGTGGATGAAGATGATATAGATAAATATGATGATCTTGATGAAGCTAATCTAAATGAAGATGGTGTAGATCAAGATGACGATCCAGATGAAGTTGATCTTAATGTGGATGAAGATGATGTAGATCAAGATGACCATCCAGATGATGCTAAACTAATTGAAGATGATGTAGATCAAGATTATGAACCAAATTAATTTGATCTTGATGTGGCGGGGGATGATGTAGATCAAAATGATGATCCAGATGAAGTTGATATTGATGTGGATGAGGATGATGTAGATCAAGATGATGATCCAGATGAAGTTTATCTTGATGTTGATGAGGATGATATAGATCAAGGTGATGATCGAGATGAGCATGATGTGGATGAGTATTATGTAGAACAAGATGATGGTCCAAATGAAAATGATGTTGATGAAGATTATGTAGATCAATATGATGATCTAGATGAAGATGATGTGGATGAGGACTATCTTGAGAAACAAGAAGATGAACAATATCATAACAATGAGGAAGATGTAGAAGGAAACATTGATGATGAGAAGGAGGAAAATGTGGAATAAGAAAAAGAAGATATTTTTGAAAAATATTATTTTGAAGATGATATTTTTGAAAAATACTTTGATCATGCGAAAGAGGAGGAAAATATATAAAACCATCATCAAAATGATGAGAATAATACAAAAAATGTTAAATTTAATAATGGTGAAGATAAATTTGATCACTATAAAGAAAATCCACAAGAATATGGGGATGATATCAACAACCGTTATGATGAAGAGGAAGATATAGAAAGCCATAGTGATGAAGAGGATGTAGAAGATAATACTTTTTATGAATTTCATGTTGATAACAATGAAGAGGATGAAAAGGATGATTTTTTTTATGAATTTGATATTGATTATGATAGAGAAGAGCAAGATATAGAATATTATCATAATGAATACCAGAGTAATGCACAGGACAATAATTTTGGTAAAGATGGGGATGACCGTGATGAAGACAAAAAAAAAACATAAGAATGAACAAGACTCTGATAATGAGGAAGGTGATAATATGGATCACTATGTTGAAGATGAAGATATAGAAAGCTTTACTGTCACTGCAAGAAAAAGATTAAGACTATACCAATGAGAGATGACAAAATTGGTATGTCATTTACATGCTAGCATATATTTGTAAAAAAAAGAATATTTTTACATAGGCTTATTGTACCATAAAACTACAAAGTTATATATTATTCACATTTAGTGTTATCCATTTTATATTTGAATCATTTATGATGAATATCCTTGCTTAAATTGTCGACATAGTTTATGCAGTAGAAATTCATGAGATAGTCATAGAAAGAGTTTTAATGCAACAAGATGAGATAGTCATAGAAAGAGGTACTTTTAATGCAACAAGGTTTGACATCTACTTGGTTGAAAGCATTGCAATTTTGAGTACGCCTTTACCTACACAATTATAATTTGGTCATGTTTTGGTATGGATGATTCCTCTGATATAACATTATTTCTATAAGCGTGTTTTTAGTAATATTCTTTTAAAGAATTGACTCTTTAATTATGGAGTTTTCTTAAAGGAAATAATCATTTTCTTCATTTGAAAGATGGTTATGTGATGTTAAGGTTAATGGTTTACTTTTATATTGTTATGAAATGAGGTGAACATGAAGAGATAATATTATGGAGATGAATTCAAAGAGATACACTGAAATCTCCTTGATACATATATTTTCATTTAACAGTAGCCATCAATTACAAACAGGGAAACCTAGAAAATGGAGAAACTCTTAATAAATGTGAATGTTTATTAGTGACTCATCAACATATTTTAACACAAAATAGTTAGTGAATTAAATTGAATTAATACTAATTTAAATGATAAAAATATAAATTATACTTTTAAACTTAAGTTGTTTGATAATGTTTGTTGTTGTTGTTTTATGATGGACAAAAACTATCTCTCTAAACTGGAAAAGTGATCCTAATATAAGAGAAAAAA